>JAEMBT020000001.1:10576219-10816219 GCA_018873245.2 Archegozetes longisetosus | reverse complement strand
AGCAATGACTGCAACTTTATGGTGAACAAACATTGACTGGTAATACCAGATCGTACCGCAAACACAATTAGAACAGACATATGTCGTACATCGAGTTCTACAAATAAGTGATAAAGTAATTGGTGGGACATCCACAGTAGTAGTAGATATGTGCTTCTGGACCTGAGCACTCTAGACCTGAGAGAATCAATTTGTTATAACGATTAATAGTAAATAATCTACCTTTATCTATATTTGTTTCACAGAAAGCGTTCATTACTTTTCGTCTCTTGTTTTTTAATTAATGCATATTTTATTTGAAAGACAATCTCAAAGAATAAAAATATGTAAGTAACAACTAGCTGAATCTAAGTTACAGCTTAACTCATGATTTTTTCAAATAACCCACAAATAGCGGTGTTTTAAATAGTTTTACTCATTCATAATAGTGTTCGCACGTTATATAATGCGTGTTGTGTATTTTTTATGTATTATCGTGTTCTATATTGCTATATAGTGTGCTATATAATGTTGTATTTTGTATTACTATATAAAGCATTATATAATTTTGTGCGTATAACGTGTAACTAGTAGAACATTTCTATGTAACATGATATCAAAGCATACAAAAGTGGTATCTCCAAGTCCCTTATTAGAGTAATGCTAAAAAGTGAAACTGCGCAATAATGTAAATAAACAAATGTTTTGGAGTACAACTGAGTCTCAACTCTGTTTAGGCATTTTGTTGTCAAGATGGTTGCAAGACAGGTAGACCTGAATAAAGCTACATTAAGAAGCTGCATAAGGCATTTGCTGCATCCAAAGGGAAGATGGACATGATGACCGACCGTATCATGTCTATACGAAAGAACTGGAGTAAGTACATCATTTAGAACTTTTTTAGAAAATCTTTCTAATGCTTTTTTTCTTTTTCCCAGAGATCATATTTGAAGAAATGGAAGGAACCTGGACGAAAGACCGACAGGGACAAAGACCGATAGGGACAGAGGGTGAATCCGGGCTAATGGGTCTAAAGGGGTTCCTGACCTCCCACCCTCAAGTGTGATATATCATTGGATTCAGTTCGTCAAGCTGAACATTTTTATACCACACTTAACTACTTCCAACCCGAACCTGACCACTTCTGGTCACCGAGACCTAACCCCCTCGAAAATGGGTAAACCTGGCTTTACCAAGTTGTAACCCAAGCCAAACCTGATTTAAACTAAGGTATAGTAGGTTAGGTCGCTTCACGACCTAACTTATTCTCCCTTAGTTTATATCAGGCTTGTTTAGGTTACGACTCGAGAATCCAGGTTTTTCCATTACGAGGTACTAAGCCAAACAATGATGGATATCTCGAGAACTACTTGAGATAATTGACCAAGTGAGGTATCAAAATGTTCAGTTCGATGTCCTGAGTTCAATGATATATCACTTGGCGGGGTCGGCCACTCCCGTCGGGAGTTGTCCAGAAGTGGTCAAGTGTAGTATAAAAATGTTCAGCTTGACGAACTGAATCCAATGATATATCACACTTGGGGGTGGGAGGTCGGGAACCCCTTTAGACCCATTAGCCCGGATTCACCCGGAACAGAAGACCGACAGGGTTAGAAGACCAACACTTAATAAAAACATGGAATGATTGTACTTTATGGGGGTAAGAGTGTTCCACCCACTCCACCCCCACTTTATATATATCGTTGGACTCAGCTCGATAAGACGAGTTCATCGATACCCCACTCAGGAACCTAGGGCCCACCATATGTATACTGTTAGACTCAGCTCATTAAGACAATTTCGATGATATGTTAGGTCAGGTCAGGTCAGGTTAGGTTAGGTCAGTTCAGGTCAGGTTAGATTATGTATAATATTCGAGTCACTTTGTCCAAGTGGGGTATCGATGAACTCGTCTCATCGAGCTGAGTCGAACGATATATATTAGGTGCGGGTGGAGTGGGCAGAACACTCTTACCCTATGAAGTAAAATCATTCAATGTTTTTCTTAAATGTCGGTCTTCTAACCTTGTCGATCTCATGTCCCTGTCGGTCTTTCTACCTGTCGGCCTTTTGGTTGTCGGTCTTTCGACCCAGACCCGAAATGGAAAGCCTGTGGCCTGAAGGACTGGATGGTTGGATGCCTGATGAAGAGAGATAAAGAAAATGTCTTTTCATGATGGCTCTCCCAAAACCGTATGCAGCTACAACTGAGGTTTAAAAAGCAAGTTTAAGTCTCTTCTTAATTTTCTCAAAACTTTTCTAATGCATTTTTTGTTTATGTAATTCTTTTAGGAAAAACAAACGATAGAATGGGAGCTTAGGGAAGCGGAAACATCAGAGATTCGAAGGAAGAAAAACAAAAATAAACGACTTTCTGTAAGCAGAGAAACTAAAAAATCAAAAACTAGCTCGGAAAGAAGAGAACTTGCGTCAACTGGTAAAATAACGCTTTTATCTTTATTTTAAAGATTCAGAATAGTAATTCTATTTCTTCAACAGCTGTGACCAATCGATTATCAGTTCCATCAGTTAGTGGAACATTTGCCCATTTAGGTTCCGGCGGTGACAGAAGTGCAGAACCTGCGTCAATTGGTGAAATAGCACTTTAATTCTTGTTTTTAAGACTCGGAAAACTAATTTTTCTATTTCTTCAACAGCTGTGGCCAATCGATTGTCAGTTCCGTCGGTTAGTGGGACAGTTGGTGATACAGATTCTGGCGGAGACTGAAGTGCAGAACTCGCGTTATTTGGTAAAATAGCATTTTTATCTTAGTTTTTAGGACTCAGAACACTAATTCTTGTATTTTTGTATAGATCCCACTAATTCTTCAATTGAACCAATCAATACCTTGGCTAAAGTTTGAGGAAATAAAAAATCGCCAAATTCTCTTCGTTTGCCAGAGTCAAGAATCATCAAAAAGTCTAAGAGCAAACAGAAGAAAATTATTAAAAGGAATCGTCAGAACCTAATTTTAAGCTTCAATCAGATTTCATTACTTCCAATGCAACAACTTTTTGGGAACGGAAATCTCGACTTCAGTTCTTTGGCCAATCGTGAAGACGTGGTCAATGACGAATAACTTTTTATTTTATACCAGTAGTGATTGTCAAATTACTTTTAAAAAGTAACTGATTAAATTACATATTACTTTAAAATAATAAGTAATTAATTACGTAATTGATTATATTTATCACTTACTTTAGGAAAAGTAATCGATTACTGTATTTAACTACATTTAAATTATAGTTTGATTTTTTCTATTTTAATTATGAGTTAGAAAAGTGGTACAGAATCATTTAGATGCATATATTCTGAAGTTTAATTCAAAAACTTGTGGTTAACTTTTAATAAGAGCAGCTTTTCAAATAAATCATCGGATAAGCGATTTCTTCTCTTAGTAAGAATAATAGAGGCTATGCTGAAGAGACGTTCTACCGATGCACTTGAGGGTATGGCAGTATTATATCGAATAAACAACTGTTTGATGATAGGATAACGATCTAACATTTCTAAATAGTGTTGTGAATCGGTAACTTACTAAAGTAAGTTTCGGTAAGCTACCGAGTAAGTTACGGTAACTTACCTAAGGTCTATTAACTTACTTTTTGACGGTAAGTTATTCAATTAGCGCAACCTATACGTTGAAGTGTAAATTTACTATTTTGTTGAGTAAAAACAAAACAAATGACTTAATTAGTGATAATTCAAACAATTTAATAAATTAATAATGAATAAAGGTCACCCAAAATCAGTTGTTTGAAAGTATGTTAATGAAACAAATGATAAATTTGCGTGTAATCATTGTGGCACACTTTTATGTAAAAATTCTCGAAAAATTAAAGATCATACGATTAAAGCATGCAAAAAATGTCCAACTTATGTGAAGAAGACTTTGGAATTAGAGAATAACAAATTGAGTTATAACAAGACTCAAAGAATTCAAAACACTATTGAGATAATCCCAAATGAAAATTATAAAGAACAAGAAATAGAGATAATTTCCTCGTCTTCAGGTTCTATAACTTCAAACTCAGAGAGTGAACCAATATTTGAAAATATTAGAAGAGAAGGCAGTTTGAGAAATTTTTTGATGTTTTACCACAAGAAGAAAATGAAAATTTAAAAAAACTTTTTGCGAGATTTATTTATGCAAATCGATTGCCGTTTAGAATAGTAGAAAATGAGCATTTGTTAAAGTTTTTAAAAGCAATGCAGCCCTCATTTAAAGTTCCTTCACGTCATGATTTATCTAAACCTCTTCTTGATGTCGAATATGATGAGGCCAAAAAGTCAACCTTTGAGGCCTTGACTTCCAGTGATTGTCTAACAACAGTAATCGATGGTTGGTCTAATGTTAGACGTAATTCTATCATTAATATAGTTATTTGTACGCCAAAGTCTTATTTCTTTAAGAGTATTGATACCAAAGAAGAGAGACACACAGCTTCCTATATGTCGAAAATAGTTGAAGACATCATTGCATCATTATGTTCAGAGAAAATAATTGGTGTAATCTCTGATAACGCTCGCAATATGAAAAGTATGGGTAAAATAATTATGCAAAAGTATGGACACATATCGTGCTATGGATGTGGCGCTCATACTTTGAATCTATTAATTCAAGACATTTGTAAAATCGATTTTGTAAAACGAATACTCAAACAAACGAAATCTATTGTGGTAGAGATTACTTTTTCTAATATATTGTTGGCTAAATTCAGAGATCAAATGGCACAAAATGTAGGCTTTTCAGTGGAAAATTCGGCGTCTCTTTCATTGCCAACTATTACGAGATGGTATAGTGTCAAGAAAATGATGTGCAGTGTTTTGAAGTCCAAATTTGTTTTACAACAATTGGCAATAAGAGAAGATGTTTTCCTTTCGGAAACTATTAAACCAATAATATTGGATGCTGGCAACGAGTTTTGGTCTAATTTGAATATAATTGATAGAATCATAGGACCGATAGCTGATGGAATAGCTATACTAGAAAGTGATACATCATCAATAGCGGATTTATTACATATATTTAGATCTATCGAAACAAAATTAAGTGAAGTTTCCAACGATGAAGGCTTAGAGGAGGATGTTTCCAATGCGATTAAATTTGCGATTAAGGAAAGGAAAGAATTTCTCGTAACAGATGCTCACTTGCAAATATGCTTCATCCCGTTTACAGAGGTGCCGATCTTGAGGACTTAGAAAGGTTTAAAGCTAATAATTATTTTGAAGAGTATTTGAAAAATAAAAATTTCTGGGATGATATTTCAATTCGAAACACGATTTTAGAAAGCTTTACTTCATTCAAAACAAAATCAGGTTTTTTTACTTCGGAAACATCACGAAAAATTGCTTCTTTAGTTTCCCCCATTCATTGGTGGCAGTCAATGACAGAGTATAGATCATTGTATGATTTGTCTAAAATCGCTTTAACTCTATTATCATATCCGTCATCTAATGCATCTGTAGAACGCATATTTTCAAAACAAGCATTAATTCACATAAAACAGCGAAATAGATTGTCTAACGAAAGAGTTGAAAAACTTTTAGCTGTTGAAAATAGTTTACAACTCTCGAAATCAAAACAAAATTCTTTTACTGAGCAAATAGACGACATTCCTAATGAAAACGAAATAATTGACTTTGATTATTGGGATGAAGAGGATGTTGAATATTGAAACTAATTGGTTTCGATGAATTTTCTTGACTTGGATGACAATAAAGTTCAAATAAATTTATTTTTAATACATGCACTCTGTCTTAATCTAGTTTTATTAATAAAAATCTCAATTATTATAATTTTTTTGAAAATCTGAATAACTTACAAAACTTGCGGTAACTTACTTAAACTTACCGTAAGTTACTCGAGTAACTTACTCTAATTATTAACTTACGGCAAGTTTACAACCCCATTTCTAAACCTTGTTCTCTATCTGAGAGATATTGCATGCATATATCCGTATTGACTGAATCATTTTGACTAAATGATAAAAAATCATCTTCAGAATCTTGTTTAGTCATCTCAATTGAAGTTGATGGCGCTTGATCTTTAACTGATGAGTACAGTAACTCTGATGCTTTTCCTTTTAACGTCGCATCACTAATCCATGATAGTTTGAACTTCGGATGTGTTACCGCTGCTAAAATAAACTCAGTCTTCAAAATACTTACCAAATCTTGTTTCAATTCCTGCTAAAAGTGCACTCTTTAGAGGTGAAGCAACTATAGAAGAGTTGCCGCTCAAACTTTCTTTAATTTTTATGATAGTGGGGAGAATCAGTCCTAGATAGCAATTCTTTTCGCCTTCTAAAATTGTTAGTGCAGTAGTCAGTGGATGCATGATTTTGATGTACTCTTTTAAATACTGAATTTCTTGCTGTAAAAACTGTGGTATAGTTAAAATTTTACATATATCATTCAATTTTGTTTCTGCTGATATCAATTTCTTGACTGCTTCGTAATAAGAATTTCATCTTGTTGGACATGGAATAACCAAATGACTACTAATCGTTTCTTGTACAATATCTGCATTTTTAGTACTACGACTAACTTTGCTCCATAAGGCTTGACACTTAGACATTGCTTTTAGATGAATGGTTTTACTTTTCATGGCATTTTTCACATCAGTTATGGCAATCAAATTGAGTGTATGACTGCAACACCTCAAATGATCTGGTAGAGACATTTCATTTTCCTCTGGCCCTTTTCAAGAATATCAGCACAACCGATTACTTCTAAGTCATCCTCGTGATCATCGCTTAGCTCATTTTCATCCGTTTCACTACCATATTCATATTCTTCGCTTTTATTAGAATAAATCTTGAATGCTTTTACAAAATTTGATCCATTATCCGTTATGGTCTTTAAAACATTGTTTTCTATCTTAAATTGTGCATGAACACTGTTAATTATTTCAGCAATACGATCAAAGGTATGACTCCCTCGAAATCGCTTACAAGCGGTGGCGACTGATCTTCGTTCTAATGTAACATTGTCCAACCAATGTGCAGTCATACCAAGAAAACTTCTTTCTTTGAACTCCAGATATCGGCAGTTGAACATGCGAAACGTGCATTTTCAATCATGAATGTAGTTTTTGCAATCATATTATTAAACCCTTGATTAATACGATCTCGAAGCGTATTTTGTGATGGTATTGTTGCACTTGGCGATAATCCCATAACTAAATGTTGAAAGGCTGGTGATGGACTGTATTTAGTGGTCGCATGTCCTCTATTATATAAGCTATTACAATTTATCGACGACATGTCTGCTTGGCTTGCGATTGTCTGAGATTAGTACCTGTTTCAGTGGAGGTTGTGGAGTTGAGGCAAAATCTTCAATTTCTCGCTTTCTGCCCTTACTTTTACTCAATTCATAGTCTTTGAAATCAGTATTATCATTGTGCAGCCGCTATGGTTTTAAAATACATTTAAAAACTTAATAATATTTCAAGTACTTCTCACCCGCATATGTGTTACAAAGTTTGAGCTGCACTGGAGAGAACCAGAGATATCCTTATTGCAGAGCTTACAACGTCCAGTTATCGGCTGATCCTTCGACGATTCGCTTGACAATTTAAATTTGAAGAATTTATAAACACCTTTTTCTTTCAATGCCATCATCAAAAATGAGTACTCATTTTAGGCAATGACTATTTGGGTTTATGCGATAAATTTCATGTACAGTTCACTCCCAAATTACCCATTTTGCAAAAATAAAATATGTGCTTGAGTTAAGATTACTTTTCTCTGATTCAATTACAATTACAATTACTAATTACAAAAATATCAAAAGTATTTGATTAAATTACTAATTACTTTCAAGAGTAATTGATTATATAATTAATTACAAATGTAATCGATTCCTGACAATCACTACTTTAGAGGAGCGGATGACATCTGGTTAAATCAAGATAAAGCTTTCGAGTTGCTCACTTACTACTATGAAAGGGAAGGAATATATGGGGTTATTAACAGACGCTCTAAGCCTATTCGAGACCCAAATAATAAGTGGTTTATGCCTATGAGTCGGTATAATCAGGCATATTATCCCGATTATATTCAAGGACATGCGTATCTCGTTATTCGAGGAAAAGAAAGAAACATTTTTGAGCTGATAGTAAATGCAAGTAAATTTGTATATTTGATTCAAATGGAAGATGTAGATATCACTGGAATTATGGCTAATGCTTTAAATATTAAAAGTTTTTACGCTTATGGCTTTAATGAAGAGAAAGCTCTCCCCCTAAATAAAAGTATTTATAAGAATCTCATTACATCTCACTATATAAACGATGAAGAGATGTATTTCTTATCGAAACAAATGAAATTCAAACCATAAAAGCTCTATACTGATATTGAGTAATGAGAGACAAGAACATAGAATAGCAGACAATTACAGGATTGAGAGGAACAGAGAGAATTGAATTAAAGTCATTTCACAATATTCTTATTATGCGTTAAAAAAATTAAACGTTTAGACTGATATTTGCTTTCGATTTTATTTAACTTCTTTAACACGGCCTGCAATTAGTGTTTGAGAATATCTAGAAATTATGTTTTAATGAGAAACGTTACGAAAAATTTCTAGAAATATTTTTGAAATATTTTAATGCCCTAGAAATTTTCTTCACATTTGAATATATTAAACTTCGAATATATGAAACAAAATTAAATTTTTTTAAATTTTCATTTTAAACTTGCATGAATAAGGTTGCTTTAAATATTTTATAAAATATGTTCAAAATCTAGATTGAATTGTTTAACGAATCAGGCAATTCTATTTTGAAAGTGAATGTCATTTGTTAAATGGTCAATATTGTTTGGAAATCATCTAACATTTTTAAAAGTTATTTTGGAGAACAGTTTAAAAATTTGAATATAAATTAATAAATGAGAGTATTTTAATAGTTTTGATTTAAGTGATAAATTAATTCTGCTCTAGCATAAGATTTACATCAAACAATTAATACTTTTCAATTGATTATTCATAAAATGAAAATTTCGCTACATTTTACGAGAATCTATCGTTTAAAAACATTCACTCATGAATTATTTGCACGTCAATACGTACAATATACATGTCGTTACCCCTTTCAGAATAAGTTTTATAGAAATTCGTGATTCAATAGAAGATTGTCAGCTATGACCTTTATGATAGTACTGAGTATGAACTTCTCCGGGTCTTGTATCTCCCCAATGAGGTTCATGAAAATGGTTATAATGACAGGGACTCCGTATGTCCTCTAGTAGCTGATGAAAATTACTTTATGTGCTGCCTTTGAAGCGCTGTATGGATTACTGGGAGTTATGGACTCCCACTCCTTTTGCTGGTGATTATCAAGCTCCGGACAGTATACTTCATCTATACCAACATGCAAGAAGACCTGGGGATTGACTAGACGGACTAACTCCAACAGATGAAGGACTAAAGCTACGCTGTTCTAGACGAAAGTAGTGTGAGAATTATTTTGTTTATTGCCAATTATAAACAAATTTGATCTTTTGATAATCAAGTGCTGCACCGAAATATATACCTGCAAACAAAGAAATGATTTATCAAAAATTTGACGAAAGTTTTAAATTTATTAAGTTTAAATCAATAATCGATAATTTATTTTATCGATCAATTTGGAATCAAATAAAAGTACACTATCATTAGAGTTTAATTTGATGATCAGTAATATCTCAAAATGGAACGAATACATATGATTGATACTAATGTTTTTATAACAAATTTGAATAAATGCTTATTTTCACGGTAACAAAATCAAGTCATTATGAAAGTACATTCGAAAACGTGATTTTTAGACATGTAACTCTGAGTAAATTTGATCTGATAATTTCTAATATAAACATAATGTTATCCAAACATATAATAATTTTGAAATATTTAGTATTTATAATTTAATTAAAATTTTCTTCTCACTCATCAAACAGAAAATTAGTCAGTGTTTTAACATTATATATTTTAGTTTAATTCAAAGGTATGGTGAGATCTATATCGTTATCTACTTATTTTTATTTGAATTTTATATTTTAATAATTACCACAACTATTCCCTTACATTTTTGCGATCGTCAAAACTATTGCCGATTTCGCTAAAAATATTTCCATATTTTTATATAACTTTTGATTAAGTACCATAGTTTTTCGAACTAGTTAAATATCAGTTGAGAACTGAAAAATTTAAGTGTAAGAGAAAATTAAAGAGAAAATTAAAGAGAAATCAACATATTATGTGTAAACAAAAATGTAAAACTTTTATTTGTCGAAGAAATAACGATTTCATTGTTTTCAAATACAATTTGACATCAATCGAAGGTTTATTTATCTAATAATAAAATCTGCAACATAGTTCTAAGTATTTCGGACTTTGGTCTTCACGCGGATCATTAGTTCCGAAATTGGCGAAGTTTCTCTTTGATTCCGTGGCTCAATTCTTTCTTATGTCTTGTTTCATATTCATTTTTGTAAACTTTCTGTTTCAATTAAAATCAAAACGGTTCAAGTATCTGGCCTACGTGATATTCTGTGGGCTTTCATCACATGAAATATAGAGGAGTCTATGCATCTTATAGAGTATGTTTGTTTTAGGAACGTAATGATGTTCCCACTCCATGAGATGCATGGAGACAGCTATTTCTCGCGATGAAAATCTACCGAATATCCCGCAAATCATACTGATTGAACATCTTTTAGTTTCATGTAAAACAGAAAGTTTACAAAAATAGATGGGAAACAAATCAAAGAATTGGTTCACAGAATCAAAGAGAAACTTCGTCAACTCAAAGTTGAGCACCTTCGGAAACTTAATAGATTCAGCACGATGAGCCATGAAGATAGACACTATCGTGACCTCTCTGTAACCTCAAGGTCAAAAGTTAAACTGGGTCAAATGACCCAAAATTTTTGTCAATTTTGCAAAGTCAAAGTTTACTAATTATTTAAAATTCACTTATAAAAATTTCATTGAGCTTTCCTTAACTTTTTTACTTTTATTTGAGTTTATTTAGTCGACTTTTTTCCAACTTTTTTCATTTTTCTTCAACTTTATTCAATGTTTTTCAACTTTTCTAATCGACTTTTGGCAATGCTCTGCAGATAAGATAACAAAGAATAACTGTTCACCTTCTAAGAGTGACAGAGTATATCATTTTTAATTATTATTGATTAACATTTCCATAACAGCCTAAACTAACCTAAAGATGAAATTTTCCTTCATATCAAATCGTTTAATCAGACATTCAATTAATTAATATTCCTCAATCCAGGCGAAATATTTGTCTCAGATTTGGATCGATTTTTGTAACTTAGAAAATACTGATAAACTTATTTCAACTTAAGATAAAGACTTGTTAAAAATGTAAAATTGACAAAAGCCAATAATCAAAACATGTCATGAATCCAAGTATGATGAATAGCAATACATAAAGTCTATCTTACTGTATAAAGTTCAGCCAGTGGTAAACATAAGAAGTCAGACCGATGTCAATAGAATCAAATTTAATTGCGAACTTCGAACTCATTCAGTACAATTAGAATTTTGACGCAGACAAGAGTTTATTTTAAAAATTTTAACCTAATGAGGATCAAAACGTTATAATTAGACTCCGGATTAATTAAACCTGAATTAGACCTCTATCAAATACAAATTGCATAAAAGTTTTTTATTTCGCTTAAGGATAAGCATCTATTTTATATCTTATATATTTGATATATCTATATATTTTGTGCCTGCATTATTTCTGATTTTGTATGTTTTTGGGTTTTTATTAAATAGGTCTTAAGGAAAATTTACGCTATTTTTTAATTAAGTGCTCGTTCTAACTGAATGACTGGCCAGATCTGAACCAAACTTTGGGTGAATTGTTCTCAATAAATGAGTTTTAAGTGTTTAAAGTTTCGATTTGATATTATTAGGGGTTCAAATTATATTCAAAAAAGTCTGGTCTTAAGCAATTTTTACGCACAATTTGTATTAGCGGGGCTGTTTTTTTTGGCGAAAATTTTGCGAAATTCAGTGCAATTTTTGGTGCGAATTTTTCAAAAGCTGGTGCAAATATTGGTGACATTTTATGGCCACATTTGAGAATTCTATTTGTACAATAGCTATTATAATATGCAATTAACATTCTCTCAATATTTTCTCCAGTAAAACCCATTCTGTTATCTCTAAATAAGAATTTATACATTGGAAAAGAGCTGAAACAGATACAAAAAATGAATATTTAAACTCTAATAACAATTGAAAAGGAGTATCAATATTTTGAATTTATTTCAAATCTGGATTTTTACTTAATAGTTTATTAAATATACCAAGTAGCATACCAAATAATCAATCGGCCACTTTATTTGGTATTCTAAACTGTTCGGTTAATTTTAAACCATCAGTTTGAATATCTATTATAACTTCAGCTTATGTTAATCTTCAATGACTTAAGTTTAGCGCAATATTAGATGTTAGCAGAATAGTCCTGACAATCATATCTCAGGATTGATAAAAAAAATGTAAACATGTTTATTCTATTTTACTACACATTAGAGCAATATATGCTGGATGATGTGGTCGTATGTAACTTGCGCTCTTTTATTAATTAATTATACAAGTGGACCAAAAACTGGCCCACTTCGCGCCAGTATCACAATCCAAGAACAGAGAGCGTTTATCAAGTCTCATGTGTTGCTGGACACGTCTAACTCTGAAGTTTATAAAATGCTTGAGGAACTCAATATTCGTATCTCTGAGGATGAACCCTTTGATGAGTTAATGATTGTGAACAAATTATTGTCATTCATCCGAAGATAAAAATTTGAAGAATGAGCAAAAATTGATTAAAATATTAAAGTATGCATCTCTTCCAAATTTAAAAAAGGTTATTGAATCTATTCTTTGCACTCCAATTGGAAATCACGCTGTCGAACGTGTCTTCAGCATCATGAGTATATTATGGAGCGATAGAAGAAACCAACTTTCGATAAATCAAGTAAAGGCAGAAACTTGCACCAAAGTTAATTATCCAATGTCATGTACTGAATTCCCAAGTGTTATCTCTAAAAATGATGAATTAATTAAATGCGCGCAATCCGATAAGAAATATTCATTTAGACACAAATTGTATTAAACTAAATAATATGTGAATGAAAAATAAAAATTTCCTCCTCTCTCCTCCTTCTCGATTGCTTAAGTCCTCTCGTATAGCAGTTATGACGTGGTCACTCTAACTGAGGTTGATAACATTTTTTATTCAAATTTTCTCGAATAAATTTTTAAATTTTTTTACAATATTTACCTTTTATTTGACTTTTTTTTAATAAAAAACAATTTCAGGTGATAAACGTCTATCTTCTAACGTTCTACTGCTAATACTAAAGTTTTTCTCAGACTCAAGTTGAGTCTCAGTAACGTTTAAAACTATTTTTGCAAATCTTGCTAATCTGTTATGTTTATTACCGTTTTTTTTTCAAAAATAAAATATGTCTTTGGCGTTGAAAGTTTTTGCACGTAAATAGTTATTAATCTCATCTCTTAATGATTAATTTTGTTCACACTCCTCTTCATTGTCGTCCAGATCTTATAAAAAAGTATTCTCTTGAATTTTCAAATTTTTCTTATTTGGAGAATCAATTAATTCTTGAATTTCACTTTCATCTAAATATGAATTCAAAGATTTTTAGACATTTTCTTTTTCAAAATAAAAAAATTTAAGTTCTTATTTGAATCCAGAAATGTTGGAAATTTATGGGCATCACTTATAATATTACAATATTAGACTTCAAAACACTTTTAAAGTCTGATTTTCATGTCATTTTCATTGGTTTCACAAGTTGTTAATAATTTTTGCAATAAAGATAAAACTTATATCTAAATGCTAGTTGGTTTTGCATTATGAGATAAAAGTTCCGTAGTAGTGTTGAAACTTTGTAAAAGTTCAACTAAACGTATGGTAATTTTCATGTTAATGCCTAAAATAAGTGATTCTAATTTTTAATTATTACTATCAAAAGCAAATGATCTAATATTTTCAAATTTTAATATAAACTCTTGCAAAATTCGATATTTAGAATTAGATCGTGTTTCAATCGTTTTTATGCTTATTATTCGATATTTGGTTCTGTTATTAATTATTTGAATAAATTTGATTTAATAAAAATTTTAATAAAAACGATCTATTTTAAAATTTTTAAATGAAGATAGTTTTCTTTAATAACTCTTGAACTATTTGAGATAAATTAATGAATTTTCATAGGGTTATTGATCATATATACATTTATACATATTTCGAAACAGAAAGTTTGGTTTTTGGAAAAATAAGGTGACTTTTTAAAACAGTTCCATTAGACTTAATATCATTTTACAGCAAAATTAAGACTGTAGTCGATTAAAAGGATTTGATTATAGCAAATATTGTCTCTTAGAGTGCATAAAACCTTTGTAAACTTTAATTCAGTATTTCAAAAGCTAGGTCTGATTAATAAAGACATTATAAAAGCAAACTGTAACTATTACGTATTCTATAATACTGTAAAATTTCATTCACAAAATTTAGATCATGATATCGAATAAACAGTTTTGAAAGTCTATTCAGAATTCTCGGCCTCAGATAAAAAAAAATCGCACCGAAAATTTTTTTGAAAAAGAAGATACAAAATTCGATTAAATCCTTAAACGCGTTAACTACTTGATGGTTGTCGTTATGCTCTACAGTTAAACGATTAATAAGTTGGATTCCAATCAAAAAGTTTTTCCGCAAAAAGGAGAAAATCAGACTTCAAATGTAATTTGAAAATTTTTTGAATAAGAAAGTAAAGCTTAATCTAAGCTGAGTACTTCATACACTTTTTATATCAATTTCTAAATGTTTTTACCATCACTCAATATTGTTCAGAATGGTAAAACTTATTGCACAAAGATTTACACTGAGATGACAATTATGAGGAATAAATTAAAGCCACATAGAGTCATAGAACATAAGTTTTGTAATTCGCAAACAGGAAGAAATTATTCAATCGCTCGAAGGGGTAAACTCGTCTTCAAGAATCCTGCTTTAAAATGTTGTGAAAGAAGTCTGCAATATATTGAAGAATGATTTCATAATGAAAATAATATTTTCCGAAAATTAATATTTTGAAACGAGCTTCCAAAGTCAAATGAGAATGGTTGATATTGTCGAAAATTTCGAAATAAAGTCAGGTAAAGACATTTATGAATAGAACGAAACAATTTTGGTCCCGAAGTTCATTACATGGAAAAGTGGTCACAATTCTCCATCTAAAGCTCTGTTCTGAACTTGTAGTTAATTTTAGAATGTTCCTTTTCAATTTAATCAAGCAATGCATATATTGAACGCGTTTTCAGTATTATTATCTGTGTTCAATAGTTAGAAGTAGATCATTAAAACGAAACCTAAATGAACAAATTTGCGTAAAAGTTAACTTTCATTTAAACATTTATCAATCCCATGATTTTGTAAAAAAAATGATAAGATTGTTAATTCTGCAAAATCAGGCGCTAAATATAGCTTCAAAACGAATAAAACATTTTTAAAAAATACCAAAAGGGAAAATTCTTATAGTTTTTTTGCTGTTTTAGTTGTGGTAAAAGGTGGTAAGCCTTCTTGGGTACTAATGAAGTTATTTATTTAGAAGAATAGGTAATGTAATATACAAAATACTTATTTTTATAGAAAACTTTGAAAGATTTATAATTCTAGCTTTCCTCAAAAAAGGATTTTCGTGGTATAACTCTCAAGCATTTCCTCGTTTGTTATTTAGTATTAATATTCTTTCTTATCGTATCGTGCATTTTCTGTTATCTCTGAGACACTTATATAGGGTGACCACCCCTGGCTCATCTCATGACGGGACGAAAATATCAAAAGGGGATTCTTATATCTTTTCTGAAGAAAAATGTCGCTTTTATCAGTCATTACAAATATTTAGGTGTTAAACAATACATTCTAATATTAAAACATTAAAAATTATCAATCATGATTTATTTCAAAGGTATATTTCTTGTTAGAAATGGCATCTTTCAAAAGTTATTCAATAGTAAGAAATACTGATTTATATCATGGTCGTTCCCGACCGTAAAAATACGCTCTCTGGCATCTAATGGCTTCACGGATTGTGGCGGAATCGACCGTTTATACGGACTCCACTGCAGTCTATGATGGCACTACGGGCCTTGGAATAAATTGCATATATCTCAGGGTCAATCATCGTCAGAAATTTGTGAGGCAAGTCCCCTATAATGGCTACGTCTACAATGTTCATACGAACACCATTGAGAGATTGTGGCAGCACATTAAATCTTTTATACGGTCGCTACAGTCTCACAATTTTTTATTTGAACAAGTAGATTGGGCCATTTATAAAAGAATTGGGGTGAATCTTAGCAATCCCTGCTCGGGGTGTTCCTATTGACCTATATCAACGAGTCACATGTCGTTGGAAAGGTCTCGTCAAGCTGAGTTCAACGATACCATACATGATGACCTTTGACCTCTGACATATGACCACAAATTTTTACCCCCATAACACATATATCGTTGGAAAGCTCTCGACATACAGAGCTCAACGATGCCAGACATGGTAACCTGTGACCTCGAGTTTACCGACGGGTGACCTCTGACTTCTGACCTCTGACCAAAATACTTAACCCCTACAACATATATATCGTTGTAACGGTCTCGACAAACTTAATACAATGATAACACTAGTGTGATCTTGAGACCTATTCAATATAATAGTTTCGATTTTCAAATTATATCATCTCCCTATAAGATCAAATGATGTTAGTATAATTTACCCTTCTGAGAAAGTATAGACACTCATAATTTTCTTTATCTACTTTCATTGTTATCATTGTATTTAGTTTGTCGAGACCGTTCCAACGATATATATGTTGTAGGGGTTAAGTATTTTGGTCAGAGGTCAGAAGTCAGAGGTCACCCGTCGGTAAACTCGAGGTCACAGGTTACTATGTCTGGCATCGTCGAGCTCTGTATGTCGAGAGCTTTCCAACGATATGCATATTGTAGGGGTTAAATATTGTGATAATAAGTCAGAGATTTAAGGTCACCCGTCGGCGAAGCCGAGGTCACAGGTCATCATGTATGGTATCGTTGAACTCAGCTTGACGAGACCTTTCCAACGACATATGACTCGTTGATATAGGTCAATAGCAACACCCCGAGCAGGGAACACCCCGAGCAGGGATTGCTAAGATTCACCCCCCGGCATTAAAATTTGTCAAAAGAACGGGATAAGAACGGACGAAATTTTAAATATTTAAAGAGAACAGAATAGAAACGGAATGTAGTATAATGAAGAACGTAAACAACTCTAGCATTAAGTGATAACAAAAATCTAGGAAACAATTCAATGTTTCATTTTATATTTCAAGTTAAATAAACAATAAGCAAATGCTATATTAGAGGATTGCAATACTTTGAGGCCATGTATTAAAATATATCAAATCATTATTGTCTCAAATAGTTTAAACCAGAAATTTCTGAATTTATTAAATGATTAAAACAGCAAATAATCTACTAATATAATTAATGATGATAATATTTAAGTAAAATACCAGAACAAGCAGTATTTTCTAATCATAATGATATTGTGATTAAAGAATATTTTAACGTGAACGGAATAAGAACGGAATAGGGTTCCAAATTTTCTTAAGCAATAGTATAGAAACAGAACCGATTTGGAAATTTTATTTAAGAACGGAGTTAGAACGGAACTGAATTCAAAAATTTGAAACGGTATCAACACTACATAAAGGTTTAGCCTTCAAGAAGATTCTAGAGGACGCTACTTCATTTTTGAATGACCACTCATAAATTCCTCACGATGAAGAACCGCTCTCGGAACCTCTCGAACTTACAGATCTTAAAGAGGAATTTGACGATTCTGTAAATTTGAGAGATTCTGATAGTGATTCGGACTTATAATAGTTTATTGAGTTTATCATAGTTTTGAAATTCGGAGTTTATCAAAGCTGGCTTTGATTAAAACAAGTTTACAAAATTGGAGGTATCTTCTGACGCGGTGGGCGTGGCTTAATGATTCTTACATCAATCGATTTGTCTCGTTGAGTACTATCGATTTGACTTCTCCCCCAGATTTTTATGGGCGTTCCGACCGTTTAGTACCTCTCGACCGATCAGTCTACACTTATATAATATCTTATAAATTGCTGATCAGGATGATTTGAAGTCGAAAACAACTTGGAAAAAGCTTGATATTGATTTTCTTTTATATTGAATCAATATCTGATTTGAAAATCTGATCATTTATTGCTTTGCATCTGACAATTATTTTACATTCGTTTAATTACATAATAATTATTTTGGAGAAAACATGTAGTTGTTATGCCGTTCAGGTTCGAGCTCATAAACCTAAACGCATAACTGGGGACTAAAGTTAACTATTTATCCAGAATTCTGAAACAAATATTCTATTAAATAATTAGTTATATTATACTTTGTTTGATTGCAATCTTTTATTTTCTTTAAAAATTATAAGTAATTAAAATAATATTTAATTAACAAATAGATAAAGAAATATAAAATATAACTTAGACGTGATTTCATTATTTGATTGATACATAAAAATGTTATAAGCATATTTAAAAGTTCTCACATATTAAAAGATTTTTACTTCTTTCTAACACTTTTTCACATTCACTTAGAGGCATAATGAGGTCCTCTTCTCAAGGCCTCCGCCCAAAGACTGACTCTCTGCCAGTTTTTTTTAACATATCTTATATAAACAAAATAGATCTGAATTTTTATTCTTTTAAAATATGAGTCGCATTTCATAGCTAACGATAATACAATGATAACCTTGAAAGCATTAGTAAAGCATTACATAAAATATAAAGCATTTTAAAGATAACTGTTTGACAAACTATTTTAAAAGAATGAAAAACTGATTTAAAATCAAAGAATTTATATCTGCATAACATAGTGAACATGTAAACAATGACAAACTGGTCAATTAAAATAATTTGCAACAAATAAATGTTTTCATAATTAAGAGCCATCACATTCATAACATTATACTATCAAATGATTCACTGAATTATGATTATATGTACTTTCAATCCAATATAATTTTACTGAAAATTAAGTCAAATTTATATAAATTAATTTATTTGTAATAATTATTTTATTTATTTATACCTCTGCGAATAAAAGACTTTTATTAAAAATATTTTAAAACTTTCCAAATTCTCTATCTAAACCAAAAAGAAAATTTCTATTGAACAAAAAATCTATTGTCTATAGAAAAAAATTCTGAAAACATGAGAAATTTTGAATAAACAATATCCACATTGTCTATTTGTGATGCAACGCGTCGTCTTTAATCATTTGAGCGCCATATTCACCAATCATCACAGTGGATGGATTTAAGGCGGCATTTGGCATGACTGGCATAATCGATGCGTCGATAACACGAAGTCGTGAAACATTCTTAACTCTTAGTCTTTGATCGACAACAACATCTGTTCTGTTGATAGATCCCATTCTACACGTTCCGCTCGAGTCACCATCTGATAGACCCAATTGTCTTATATAGCACCTTATATAAGAATCGCAATCATAAATCGGTCGATCCGAACACAGTTGACACCCGGGAATAGGTTTTGGTATAAAAGTAAGATATTTTGAGAAATCAGTCTTTTGCAGGATAAAAATATTGATTTTCATTATCTCAACTAATGATTCCAAATCTTTAGGATCCGACAGAAATCTCGGATCTATTATTGGGTGTTCAAAAGGATTAGTTGAGGCCAATCGCACAAAACCATGACTTTGATGTCGATATAAGGAAGATGTGAATGCTACACAATAACGACCTGCAAATGGTCTCAAATAATTTCGCCATTCATTTAAATTCGAACCTAATCCTGACACCAGTTCTGTTACATTATCTCCTAATCTGAGGACCAGTGAAGCGATCAGACTATTCGGCCATTGCTTGTCATCATTATTTTTAGTACTGAAGTAAGTGATTGATACCGGAATCTGAGACAAAGATCCTGAGTGTTTGATGTAAAAATTATATAACTGTTCTAGGTCAAGTTGGGCTAAAGTATTATTGGCATAACTTTCATTCTTCAATATAGTCAGAATGGGAACTAAATTGTGATCATGATAGTTATTACCAACTGGTAGGTCTGCTATCACTGTATTCCTAATTGGTTCAAATGCTGTTTTGGACCAATTCCTGACAGCATTAATATTTGTGCTGAACTGATAGCACCTATGAATTAAGATAAAATACTTTAATCTAAAAGTTCTGACTTTCATTATAGAAAATAGATTTCCAATACTGAGACAGAATCAGAAAGAGTCAAAATTTGTTTTTAAAATCTGACTACCTGCTGATAGAACGACTTCATTTGTTGCATTCACATTATATGTGATATTGTTTCTAACGAACTGAACTCCAGTAGCAGTTATTCCATCACTTGTATTACTGAACAATATTTTTGTAACGAAGGCACGCGTAACAATATGTAAATTATTCGGATGTGGATTGGGATCAATGTAAGCATTTCCAGAACCAGATCTAACACCTTGTTTAATAGTCATTTGTATGATCGCTGTTCCCAGTTGTGTCATACCATTCAAGTCTATTGTTCTAATGCCTAAGGTGTTTAGAATATGCTGCAATTTTACGAGAATAAGGTCAGGACTTTGTGTTGTCGAAACACCAATCGGTCCATTAGTTCCATGAAATCCAGGATTTTGACTAACAATTAGCGGATCGCTATTATTTTCAGATTTAATAAAATAAGGTAACATCTCATCATAACTCCAACCGTTTGCGCCATATGTTTTAGCCCAATTATCGAAATCTCTTCTGTTTCCTCTGCTATACATCATTCCATTCAAAGTGGATGTTCCACCAATTATTTTACCTCTTGTCTGCAGAACTCGATGTCCAACATATGCTTGTTCTAATTGTGTTTGCGGTACGATCTGGTATTGCCAATCAGCGTCTGTTCCCCATAAAGTTGCAGTCATTGCTGGCATGTCTGAAATTACTGTCTGCGGTCCTCCAGCCTCAAGAAGCAATACTCTGATATTTGAATCTTCCGTTAATCTCATGGCTACTACAGCGCCCGCAGTACCCGAACCGATGACTATATAATTATAACTATCATACCATTCACTTCTATTTGTAGTCCTCAAGTGAATCAGTTCTCTCTGTAATGTTATTATAGATACAGTTATTAATTGTATCGTCAGACTTGGATATGACATTCTTATGCATCAAACCGTATTATAATTAAAAGTAAAATTGCTGATGAATTTACCAAAATGAACCTAAACCAAACCAAACTAAACTAAGTTAAATTAATCTTTAAATATTAAATATATACATATTATTAAATAAATAGAAGCCTATTCTAGGGGTACATTTATCTGTCAAAGACTTTGATGAATGATTAGAGAAATAAAAAACACAAAAACGATCTATTGTTAGGGTGACCACCCGTTCCGTTTTTGACGGGATAGTCCCATCTTTTTAAAGATAAAAGACAGAAATTCCGTCAAACCAAAAACTCTCGACGGGACAATTAGTTGTCCCGTTTTTCAACTTTTAATTTGAAAAATGTGTTTAGAAAATATTTCTTAGAAATTCAAACATTGAATTTATTTTACAAAAGATAAGGGATTAAAAGACCCAGTTTAATGTTTTGAACACCTGTGGTTTAAAATCAAAAGTTAATGAATTAATCTTTTGTCTTGACTTATATCTGATGTAAACCAGTATTTCTTACTTTGAATAACTTTTGAAAGATGTCATTTTTAACAAAAAATATATCCTTGAAGTCACCCACAACTAATAATTTTCAATTTTTTAATATTAGAATGTATTGTTTGACACTTGAATATATGTAATGACTAATAAAAGTGGCATATATTCTTTTTAAAAATGTAAGGGTCCCCCCTTTGATATTTTTGTCCCGTCATGAGACAAGTCAGAGGTGATCACCCTATCTATTGTATCCATTTCTGTTTTAGTATAATTAGATTCGGATATATATTTAGTGTATTCATTAAGTCTTTGATAAATAGTGGTACCTCTAGAATAGGCTTCTATTTATTTAATTTACTTTTTATGCAGCTTATACATAGTTTAGTTTAGATTCGTTTTAACAAACTTATCAATACTTTTTTCAAGTGTGGTCTCATTGACATATAAGAATGTTATATCCAAGTCTGACGATACAATTAATAACTGTATCTATAATAACATTACAGAGAGAACTAATTCACTTGAGGACCACAAATAGAACTGAATGGTATGATAGCTATAATTATATAGTCATCGGTTCGGGTACTGCGGGCGCTGTAGTAGCCACGAGATTAACGGAAGATTCAAATATCAAAGTATTGCTTGTTGAAGCTGGAGGACCGCAGACAGTAATTTCAGACATGCCAGCAATGGTACTAAATCTTTATAATCCAGAATATTGCTGGCAATATAGAACTGTACCCCAAACAGAATTGAGTCAAGCATTTGTTAATCGGGAAATTTCTCAAATTAGAGGTAGAGTAATCGGTGGCACGTCTACTATAAATGGAATGATGTATAATAGAGGAAACAGAAGAGATTTTGACAGTTGGGTCAATAAATACGGCGCTAACGGTTGGAGCTATGATGAAGTTTTGCCTTATTTTATTAAGTCTGAAAATAATAGTGATTCGCAAATTGTTAGTCAAAATCCTGGATTTCATGGGACTCGTGGACCGATTGGAGTTTCGACGTCACAGAATTCTGATCTCGTACTTGTTGCGTTACAAAAAACAATGAATAGTTTGGGTATAAGAACAGTTGATTTTAATGGTAGAACACAACTGGGAACAACGATTATACAAATGACTATTAAACAAGGTGTTAGATCTGGTTCTGGAAATGCTTACATTGATCCCAATCCACATCCGAATAATTTACATATTGTTACGCGTGCCTTCGTAAAAAAAATATTGTTCAGTAATACAAGTGATGGAATAACTGCTACTGGAGTTCAGTTCGTTAGAAACAATATCACATATAATGTGAATGCAACAAATGAAGTCATCCTTTCGGCAGGTAATCAAAAGATTATAAATATTACATTATTTTGTTGGAAATAATTTCAAAGACATTTTTCAAAATTAATCTAGACTAGAATTTTTCAATTTTAATGAAAATCATTCATATTTCAAACCATGTAATAAATATTTAATTTAAAACTTGACACCCAATTGAAAAGTCTTTATTTTATGAAAACAGGAACAATAAGTTCACCACAAATACTTATGCTATCCGGAATCGGACCTAAAGAACATCTAAACGAACTAGGAATACCATTAATAGCAGATCTACCAGTCGGTGATAACTATATGGATCATCTTATAGTTCCGTTTTATTCATATATAACAACAAACATGAGCACTTATACTCCTCCAGAACTTAATATTCAACAATTATATGAATATTACACCAATTCATCTGGACCTCTATCTCAAGTTCCGATATCTTATACATATTTCAGCACAAAAAATAATTATGACAAAGAATGGCCAGACACTATACTGGCTTTAAGTATTTATCCATTGAGTAATAATTTAACACAAGTTGTTTCTCAATACGGTTCTCATATTAACGAGTGGAAAACCTTCTGGAGACCATATTTAGGTAGAAATATAGTGTGGTCTGAAGCTAATCTACATAGATCTCGAAGTCGTGGTAAATTACGCTTATCGTCAACAAATCCATTCGATTATCCAATAATAGATCCAATAATTCATTTGGATCCTCAAGACTTAGAAGCATTGATAGAGACATCAAAAATAAATATATTTATCCAACAAAATACAACATTTTCACAGTACGCTACCTTAATTCCGACTCCAATTCCTGGGTGTGAATTCTGCCCAAATATTTCACTCTATAAATGCGATTCTTACATCAGGTGTTATATAAGGAATTTGGGACAAGTAGATGTAGATTCTGGAGGAACGTGTAGAATGGGTTCTGTCAATAGGACTGATGTTGTGGTAGATGAAAGACTAAGAGTTAAAAATATAGCACGACTTCGTGTCATTGATTTCTCAATAGTACCGCATGTTCCAAATGGTAACCCGTTTGCGACTACTGTTATGATCGGTGAATACGGATCTCATATGATTCAACAAGATGCAAAATTAATCCGAAATTTAAGTTATAAAGAATATTCTGAATTTAAATTATTAACAGAATATTAAATTATTAAATGAATAGATTAACAGATTAATAACTATCATTATTTTGGTTTTCTTTTAACTCAAAACACTCTGAATTTGTTGGACTTATGATTTTTTTATTTTGTGAAAATGAAGACAAAAAACTTTTCATTCTGTTTAGAAATAAAGTTTAGATAAAAAGCTTTGAATGAAAGAACTTTCTACCTAATGCAAAATATTTAATAACTATTATATTAATAAGTGTTATCGAAATTCACAAAATGATCTTGTGTCTTTTCTAAATAATAGACTTATGAATGACTTATTCAGAGAACATTTTTTGAATAATCAGTAACAAGTTGCCGATTCAGTAAGAACGGCCAGTGATCGAATCGGTTACTGGTTACTGTCTAGGAGATAGCACAGCAGTCCAGTAGTACTAGACTATACTCCATACTATATACTCTCCATGCTACTGTACGAGTAACAGCAAGCGAATTACTTTGTGGGAAACGCTCCGCTATAATCGCTAGTTGCCGACTGCTAACCCACCAGGCAGAGTTATCGTGATAACTGCCATTCACTCGGCAGCGTCAGCGTACTACGTACAAATTTCACTAGCCTCAGTTATTTGTATAACATCTCTGTTTGTATAACATTTATCTTTGTATATCTCTGACGTTCGGCATAAGGGTTACATTAGCGTTAGATCTCTAGTCCTAATGTTTGGCAAACAATCAGTGTAGCGCCGTTCGAGCGACATCTGAGAGGATACAACATTGTGTTGTGTCGGCGACACTTAACAAAAAAGCTAAGTTACAACTCTTGAATAACAAACATCTGTACCTAAGTCACCCTATTCAGTATATCTTCAATAAATTATTGTTTGTGAAAAGAAATTTGAATAAATTAGAGTTAAGATTCATCACTATTGCTATGAAGAATTTTAAAAACAGTAATTTGAGGAAATAGTTATTGATTAGATTTATTATTGATGGAAGATTTTCATTGATCTCGAGCTATGTTATATGGTCCAGTCTGATGAAGTGTTTTAATGTCAGAATAAATTTTATCAAAATGTTTTGATGGAAAGTTGAAAATCTTATTTCTTTTTAGAAGCTGTGAATAGTGGACACCCGAGAAGTCTAAAATGGGAGTGACACAATTCTTTAATGCACAATTCTTCCACGCAGAATTCTTCCACACTTTTCAATTGATCACAGAATATAAGTGATGACCATTTCAAGTCGAATTGACCAACGAATAGTAACTATTGGCCATTTCCATATCAGATGACCTACGGAAGGCAACTGATGACCATTTTCAATTCAGATGGCCTACGGGAAGTAACTTATGGTCATTTCTATATCGTCTAACCTACGGGAGACGAACGATGACCATTTTTAATTCAGACCACCTATGGGAAGTAACTAATGACCGTTTCTATATTAGATGGACTACTAAAGGCAACTGATGACCTAATAATATAAAAAATGGTTATCAGTTACTCCTCATGGGTTATCTGAATTGAAAATGGTCATCGGTTTCCTTTCGCAGATCATCTGATATAGAAATGGCCATAAATTACTCCCCGTAGGTCATCTGAATTTAAAATGGCCATCAGTTAGTTCCCACAGGTCATCTAAGTTGAAAATGGTCATCGATTGGCATCCATAGCTCATCTGACTTAGAAATGGCCATTAGTTACTTCCCGTAGGTCATCTAATATAGAAATGGCCAATAGTTAGTCGCAATTCGTTGGTCAATTCGACTTGAAATGGTCATCACTTATATTCTGTGATCAATTGAAAAGTGTGGAAGAATTGTGATAGACCCATCTAAAATATTTAAAGAAATTTCTTCTAGATAGAAACATTTTACTTTGAGTATGATACAAAGTTTACTGGCATCGAAGAACTAACTCAAAATAGAGTTCTCAATTAGTTATTTGGTGGTAGAATTAGTCGACAACAATTATTTTGCGATATTAATCGTTACAAGTTATTGGAATTATCTATATTTGAAGTTTGGCAGTTGATAAGAAAAGGCTGCACTTTACTAAGTTTTTTACTTTCAAATTCAAGTCATATAAAGTGGAATTTCTGGTAAAATTGATTTTGCCGTAACTTTTTCTAGATTAATGAGTATTTTTTAAATTCATTTTACTAATCCTTTAAACTTGGTGATCAATCAGCATCATTATGTTAGTAACGAACATTAATTTAAAAAGTTATAAATCTTATAAATGAAGAATACTATTAGTCTCATCTTAGATTCGTGTACGAATATTATAAAAGTGATAAATTTGATGTGTTTATGAACGAGATCGATTTTAGAAAACTTTCTATTTATTTCTTCAAAAATTTGGTCAAATAGTTTAAATTAAAATAAATCTTTTAATACAATTTTCATATTTCGGCTCAGTTCTTCATAATATTTCCACATTATATTGTCAGTTATGGCACACTTTCTCTTATCGACAAACTTACAATCTTTAGACAAATCGTTTCTATACTGCTAAAATAGCTATGTTTTAAACTTATTTCATGTATAACAAGGGGTTTATATCCATTTCTTGACAAACATCTCATAGGATAGTGACTACTAAATGTTTCCACATTCCGGGTCACATGAAAACTTTTCATATCAGCGAAGGTTACATTTTTGCGGTGAATGTGGCGCATTGAATATAAATAAGGCTCAAATTGATCAGTTTCAGCATCGACATACACTCTGCCCTGCATATTAAAGTATGAACATATATTTTCAATATGTGACTTGTTAGCAATCGATTCCTTTGAATAAAATGAGTGAAATGATTGTTTAGGTTTCATCAGATTCAATTTCAATAACTTAATGCTTTAATTAAAGTAAACCTGAATTTGATTAAACATTTGCGACCAGTTGTATGCCTTATACGGAACAATAACTTCGTCGATATCGAAAACAGCTATATATTCATAATTATGAACATTTCTGAGAAAGCAATCATTTAATGCGGGTAATTCTTGTGGCCAAAATAAAGGAAAAGTTTTATTGAAATACCACTGATACAAAAATCTATTATTTATTTGATATCCCGGAAGCTTCAACCACCTCAAATCTACAAAATTCTAAAGTCAATGATTGATATTTCTGATTAAAACGATAAACCAAACTATTATTATTAATGATGAATTGATAAAAGTTATATCTATAGCAAATGTGGACTTTCTTATATTGATTACATTCAATACGACAATGTAATTACTTTCTTAATATGTGTTTCAAATAACATCATCAGTAAACCAATAGCTCAAATATGTTTCACGTTCATGATTTATATCACAAATAACTCGCACAAATAATCTAAACTATTAGTTTGAAAAACTAACATATATTAATATTTTTAGTTTAAAAACATGTTATTTATGAATCCGAAATAGGCTATAAAAGTTTGATTTACTATTTGACTCATGAAAAAGTAATAATAGTAATGAGTACCAATTGACACCTCATAAACACATAAGAAATGTTTATCCAAGAAAACTTTTAAATAGAATCAAAATTCATCAAAATCACACTAGAATTTCTGATGAAATTTGATTCATTCACTTCAGCATTATATTTATGGATTTGTAGTAATATTTGACAATAGTTTAAAGATATTATATGTGAGTAGAAAATGATCACTTGTTTGTAACCATTAACCAGAAATACTTCAAACTGTTTTTTAGAGTAGTAATTTTCAAAGAAGAATATAGAGATCAAAATATTATTAGTGACCTTAAATGTTGTAAAAGATGTCAGTATTTAAGAGTTTGATTAAATTTCCAAACATTAAAATAAAACGGACGTTAATATTCATTGTGTCCCTAATGTTAATAATATTTTTAATAAACTTATTCGACTCTTTCAATTTCAAAAATCGAGAGATGAAAGTATTGCCACTCAATCATTGGATCCATAAAAAGAATGGTTCGTCGGAAATAATCAGAAATTTTGGAATAAATGAATCATTTTCAAGAAGAAATCAAGAATTTGATAAAAATGTTTTTGATGGTCTGCCAAAACAAACGGTTATGTCACAAAACGAAATTTTCAGTTCAATTGAAACTGGTTTTAGAGTGTTCTAGTTAGTACTAGATCATTCCATAGCTTTATAGAATACTCTACAGATTTCTAGAATGCTCTAAAAAGTTCCAGGATGTTGAAATCATAGTCCATCTTTACAGCTCAAAAGAATTCAAATGCCTCAAACCTAAGCGAGTCATACCCGGACTTGAGTTGGACTCGACTCGGACTCGACGGGTAAATCTGGGCTAATGGGTCTAAATGGGTTACTGACCCCCATCTCCAAGTATAATACATCATTAGATTCAGTTCATCGAGCTGAACACTTTGATACCACACTTGACTACTTCCAATCCGGACTTGACCACTTCTGGCCACCCAGACCTAACCCCCTCGAAAATGGGTAAACCTGGCTAGCATTGAAAAGGTTGTTTTAAATTGTTTAAAACAATGTTTTAAAACATTTTTGAAAGATGTTTTAAAATAATGTTTTGAATTCAAATGCCATCTATAAATAGAACCAGTTTATGCAGAAAACATGCTTTCAATAAATTTAATTAAATTCATGGTATTTTTAATATATTTAATTCATTAAAATGTTGTCCGTTAAAAGAGGTCGGCCGACATCTAAAGCTAAAAACTATGTTGAATGTGTCGATAATAAGAGTTAAATGTGCATTTTGTTTAAGATTATTGTCAAACGCCACAAACAGGATTAAATCACATTTAATAAAAACATGCAAATTATGTCCAATGGATAAAAAACAAATTCTTTCTGATGAATTTGGAGCTCTGAACTTCATATTCTTTCTTTCAAGAAATAAAAATTAATTGGCTTATATTTAAGTCAATAGATTCAATACTTTAAAACATTTTAGAACGTTTTAAAACATTTTCCAAAAATCTGGTTTTTTCAAGCAATTAAAAACCTGATTAAAACTAAGGGAGAATAAGTCAAGTCGCGATGCGACCTAACTTATTCTCCCTTAGTTTTAATCAGGTTTTTTTGGTTACGACTCGAGAAATCCAGGTTTATCCATTACGAGGTACTAAACCAAATAAAGATGTGTATACCGAGAAATATTTGTAATACTTGATCAAGCGAGGTATCAAAATGTTAAGTTCTATATCCTGAGTACAATGATATATAACTTGGCGGGTTCAGCCACTCCCGTCTAGAGTTAATCAGAGGTAGCCAGATTCGGATCAAATCAATATTTTGACGTAATCTATAGATAAAACATGTCATATGATATATTATTTGACTCTGCACACTGAGTACTATTAGGATCGATCATCAAAAGTATCTGCCCTTATTGAGTCCCATTTATCAATAAAAGTGTCATATTGATAGCCTCTTGCTTTAGCTGTTGTTAGACAAACATGGTGAGAGAGCTAAATACCATTAGAGGGAACTAAATTCAGTTTAAACTGAAAAAATTCCTCGAAAAACCAAGGTTTAAGACCCCAGGGGCGTGGTTAAGAAAAGTGGGCGTGGCTTACTTTTGACCCTCCTCCTTATAGAAGTCGATGAGCTTAATACAATGATATCTTTAGTTGAGTTTCTATGACCTCCTGTTCAGAGCCTGGCCATAAAGCGTAGTTTGATCAGTTTTTTTCTATAATTTCTGTATTTATTCTGCATCTTTAAACTATAATTTTAGTAATTTTATTTCAATTCGAGCTTTATAATTTTAAATTTATGATATAGAGAAAAAATCTATTTGATCCGAATATAAGTTTTCATATTTCAATCATCAAAACATTTTGATTATATTAATTTATTTCATTTTTTTTCATTAAAAATATTTTGTGTTTAAATTTAGAGCATTTCTTATCATTTCATAATTATGGAGTTAAAAGAGAGACATATACAACTCTTTTGACTTTATTTGGAGTCAAAAGAGCCATATATAGCTCTTTTGACTCTAAATAGAGTCAAAAGAGACACTGCGGTTTTGTATTAGGTAGAAAGTTCTTTCATTTAAAGCTTTTTATCTAAACTTTATTTCTTAACAGAATGAAAAGAATTTTGTCTTCATTTTCACAAAATAAAAAAATCATAAGTCCAACAAATTCAGAGTGTTTTGAGTTAAAAGAAAACCAAAATAATGATAGTGATTAATCTGGTAATCTATTCCTAGTTTTTACTATTTATTGTTTTCTGTAATGATTATATAATTATAGCTATCATACCATTCAGTTCTATTTGTGGTCCTCAAGTGAATCAGTTCTCTCTGTAATGTTATTATAGATACAGTTATTAATTGTATCTTCAGTGATGTGACATTCTTATACATCAAACGAAACCATACATAAAAATAAAAGTATCGATAAGTTTGTTAAAATGAATCTAAACTAAACTATGTATAAGCTATATAAAATATAAATTAAATACACGTGTAATTAAATAGATTCTAGGGTACCACTATTTATTAAAGGCTTAGTGAATACAATAAAGATATATCTGGGTCTAATAATACTAAAACAGAAATGGATACAATAAACCATACTTGTATTTTTTTATTTCTCTAATCATTCATTAAAGTCTTTGGTAGATAAATGTACCCCTAGAATAGGCTTCTATTTACTTAATTACACGTGTATTTAATCCATATTTTATATAGCTTATATATAGTTTAGTTTAGATTGATTTTAACAAACATCGATACTTTTATTTTCATGTGTGATTTCGTTTGATGCATAAAAATGTCATATCCAAGTCTGACGATACAATTAATAACTGTATCTATAATAACATTACAGAGAGAACTGGTTCACTTGAGGACCACAAATACAACTGAATGGTTTGATAGCTATAATTATATAGTCATCGGTTCGGGTACTGCTGGCGCTGTAGTGGCTATGAGATTGACGGAAGATTCAAATATCAAAGTATTGCTTCTTGAAGCTGGAGGACCGCAGACAGTAATTTCAGACATGCCAGCAATGGTACTAAATCTTTATAATCCAGAATATTGCTGGCAATATAGAACTGTACCCCAAACAGAATTGAGTCAAGCATTTGTTAATCGGGAAATTTCTCAAATTAGAGGTAGAGTAATCGGTGGCACGTCTACTATAAATGGAATGATGTATAATAGAGGAAACAGAAGAGATTTTGACAGTTGGGTCAATAAATACGGCGCTAACGGTTGGAGCTATGATGAAGTTTTGCCTTATTTTATTAAGTCTGAAAATAATAGTGATTCGCAAATTGTTAGTCAAAATCCTGGATTTCATGGGACTCGTGGACCGATTGGAGTTTCGACGTCACAGAATTCTGATCTCGTACTTGTTGCGTTACAAAAAACAATGAATAGTTTGGGTATAAGAACAGTTGATGTTAATGGTAGAACACAACTGGGAACAACGATTATACAAATGACTATTAAACAAGGTGTTAGATCTGGTTCTGGAAATGCTTACATTGATCCCAATCCACATCCAAATAATTTACATATTGTTACGCGTGCCTTCGTAACAAAAATATTGTTCAGTAATACAAGTGATGGAATAACTGCTACTGGAGTTCAGTTCGTTAGAAACAATATCACATATAATGTGAATGCAACAAATGAAGTCATTCTTTCGGCAGGTAATCAAAAGATTATAAATATTACATTATTTTGTTGGAAATAATTTCAAAGACATTTTTCAAAATTAATCTAGACTAGAATTTTTCAATTTTAATGAAAATCATTCATATTTCAAACCATGTAATAAAAATTTAATTTAAAACTTGACACACAATTGAAAAGTTTTTATTTTATGAAAACAGGAACAATAAGTTCACCACAAATACTTATGCTATCCGGAATCGGACCTAAAGAACATTTAAACGAACTAGGAATACCATTAATAGCAGATCTACCAGTCGGTGATAACTATATGGATCATCTTGTAGTTCCGTTTTATTCATATATAACAACAAACATGAGCACTTATACTCCTCCAGAACTTAATATTCAACAATTATATGAATATTACACCAATTCATCTGGACCTCTATCTCAAGTTCCAATGTCTTTCACATATTTCAGTACAAAAAATAATTATGACAAAGAATGGCCAGACACTATACTGGCTTTAAGTATTTATCCATTGGGTAATAATTTAACACAAGTTGTCTCTCAATACGGTTCTCATATTAACGAGTGGAAAAACTTTTGGAGACCATATTTAGGTAGAAATATAGTGTGGTCTGAATCTGATCTACTCAGATCTCGAAGTCGTGGTAAATTACGCTTATCGTCAACAAATCCATTCGATTATCCAATAATAAATCCAATAATTCATTTGGATCCTCAAGACTTAGAAGCATTGATAGAGACATCAAAAATAAATATATTTATCCAACAAAATACAACATTTTCACAGTACGCTACCTTAATTCCGACTCCAATTCCTGGGTGTGAATTCTACCCAAATATTTCACTCTATAAATGCAATTCTTACATCAGGTGTTATGTAAGGAATTTGGGATAAGTAGATGTAGATTCTGGAGGAACGTGTAGAATGGGTTCTGTCAATAGGACTGATGTTGTGGTAGATGAAAGACTAAGAGTTAAAAATATAGCACGACTTCGTGTCATTGATTTCTCGATAGTACCGCATGTTCCAAATGGTAACCCGTTTGCGACTGCTGTTATGGTCGGTGAATACGGATCTCATATGATAAAACAAGATGCAAAATTAATCCGGAATATAAGTTATAAAGAATATTCTGAATTTAAAACTAGGAATAGATTAACAGATTAATCACTATCATTATTTTGGTTTTCTTTTAACTCAAAACACTCTGAATTTGTTGGACTTATGATTTTTTTATTTTGTGAAAATGAAGACAAAATTCTTTTCATTCTGTTTAGAAATAAAGTTTAGATAAAAAGCTTTAAATGAAGAACTTTCTACCTAATACAAAACTATTTAATAACTATTATATTAATAAGTGTTATCGAAATTCACAAAATGATCTTGTGTCTTTTCTAAATAATAGACTTATGAATGACTTATTCAGAGAACATTTTTTGAATAATCAGTAACCAGTGGCCGATTCAGTAAGAACGGCCAGTGATCGAATCGGTTACTGGTTACTGTCTAGGAGATAGCACAGCAGTCCAGTAGTACTAGACTATACTCCATACTATATACTTTCCATGCTACTGTACGAGTGACTGCAAGCGAATTACTTTGTGGGAAACGCTTCGCTATAATCGGTAGTCGCCGACTACTAACCCACCGGGCAGAGTTATCGTGATAACTGTCATTCACTCGGCAGCTTCAGCGTACTACGTACAAATTTCACTAGCCTCAGTTATTTGTATAACATCTCTGTTTGTATAACATTTGTATTTGTATATCTCTGACGTTCGGCATAAGGGTTACATTAGCGTTAGATCTCTAGTCCTAATGTTTGGCAAATCAATCAGTGTAGCGCCGTTCGAGCGACATCTGAGAGGATACAAGATTGTGTTGTGTCGGCGACACTTAATAAAAAAGCTAAGTTACAACTCTTAAATAACAAACCTCTGTACCTAATTCACCCGCAGACTAGGGCAAATCTATTATAGTTAGAGCAAAACCAATACGGATTCTACGTTAAAAAGTACATTAATAAAGTACATTAATGTTTATTGTCAACATTGTTCTCTATGTTTTTGATCCAATTGATCAAGGAATAAACTTGAGAATTGATCTCTTCTTTAGACGTAATTGATAAAACAATTTTTTGGGCTAAAAAAATGTATTTTTATTACAGAATTCATTTGCGAAAATATAGAAATTTTAAGAAACAAAGTAGAACTAAAAGCCGTCAGATATCAGAGTAACTGAATAACAAGAGTTTATCGAGAATTTTCTGGTGAAACACTAAAGTTAAAGCATTATTGAAAAGTAAATTGACAAGCTTCGCAATGTATCATGAGTGAATCATGCCTGTAGTAATTATACAATCATTATGTTAAAGTTTACCACACAAACTTTCTTAATGTACCTTTTAATATACGATCCGAGAATGCAATCGGTTTTCCTATTACTATCATATTTTTTGCTCTACACTTCGAGAAAATAATTTTTTCTTACCCTATAGATTGCAGCCCTAGCCTTCATCCAAATATATACTTAAAAGAATTTGTTTTAACAACCATATTCTTCGTATTAGAATTCAGATGTTACTCTATAAACTCTCAGTTCAATAAACTTAATTCAGGTGAAAATTATTATCTTTAATTAAATAATAAATTGAAATATTAATTACAATCATTATATTAATATTTCCAAATGTTCAGATGTAAGTATCATTCATTGAATTGAATTATTCATTTGGTTTCTCACTTAATCTGATAATTCAAATGCGTATAAGGGATAATAAATGTATACTTTAAGCTATAGATATTAATATTTTTATTAATTGTAATACGTTCAAAAATTTGCTACTCTAGTTTCTCCATAAAGGCTAAGTAGAACTTTTATTTTAGACCACTCCATTTTAGTTTATCAAAATATAAAAAATGCTGATTCATGCCCTTAGAATAAATGATTCCAACTTTCGAAAATAAAATAAGATAAATAACATATTATAAAACTTAAAAAAATACAAATGAACTTTTTACATTGTAGCCAAAAAATCGCCTTATTTTAGCTCAGGTTAATTAAACTCAATGGTAACTAATTTTAATTATAGTTTCATCTACTGGTGATTACCATTTTTTAAATACCTCATTTGAACATAATATGACTAGGGTGACCACCCGTCCCGTTTTTGATGGGACAGTGACGTCTTTTTAAAGTTAAAGGACAGAAATCCCGTCAGACCTCAAATTCTCGACGGAACAACTAGTTGTTCAGTATTACAAGTTTCATTTTGAAAATTGCGTTAAAAAAATATTTCTTAGAAATTCAAACATAGAATTTTTTTTAATATGGGATCAGGAATCCAGTTTAATGTTTCGAACAATCTGCAGTTTAAAACCAAGTTATAGAATTAATCTTTTCTGCCTTGACTTGTACTTGATATAAACCAGTTTTTCTTGATTTTAAATAACTTTTGAAAGATACCATTTCTAACAAAACTATACTTTTGAAATCAATCATGGTTAATAGTTTTCTATGTTTTAATATTAGAATGTATTGCTTGAACCATAATAATTTAATTGTAATGACTAATAAAAGTGGCACTTTACTTTTTAAAAATGTAATGGTCCCCAATTGATATTTTTGTCCCGTCATGACACAAGCCATAGATAGTCGCTCTAAACATGACCTAATGATTTGGTATTCCTGAAATTGGGAGCTAAGCGATTAATCACATGCCTTGTTAGGCTAGACTCTTAGTTTGTTATGTATAAAAAGATACTTTCAAGTGAAATTTTCATGTTCGTTAAACATAGCTTCAGTATTTTATTGTTTCGATTTCTAAAATACGTAATATATATTTAATTTTTCTACGATTAGTCGATAGGTTTTCGCTTTGAAATCAAAAAGGATAATTTAAGAAATCAAGAAAATTATTTTGATTTCTATGACATTTTTTTAAAAATAAGAAAATTCTATTCTAAAACTTCAATCTTATCATTGCAATCAAAGCTTTGCATTCTTTCAAATAAAATCTATTTGATTCTTATTAGTTTGAATTTATCAAAAAAATAATACTTAAATTATTGAACGATCTGCTTGATCCATTTGAACAAAAGCAATTGAAAATTGTGTTAATTTTTCACACCAGGATTGTAATATGTTCTAGAAGTTCCGTAACATTTTGATTTACATGTGCCACTTTTTATTTCAAAAGAGGCCTCAATCGTATAAATCGAGGTGAGTCCTCGTTCCGAGTCACAAGCTCTACAATCGGGATGTGCATCAAAATCTGATATGATTACTTCCCCGGGAGCACATTCTGAGTTTTTAATAGGACCAGATGCATAGAAAAATTCATTACCTGCATTTAAGATTGAAATCGAGTTAAAAAAATTACTAAGTATTGTTAAATTTCCACTTTTTCAATACCATTTACTATATAAGAATGAGATTTTAAATCTTTGAAGGCTAAAGACTTGACCGTTCCTTTTCTGTCATTGAAAGTTACATTAAAGAATTGATCAACGTTAACTACAACTACGCCATTATATGGAACTATAGATTCGAACGAGAAGATACCTTTTACTTATAGGTGTAAATGCTAGGATTTTATTCATATTGTGAAATAAAAAATATAGTGCTTTAGTTTCTATAATTGTTTAGTTAGCCATCTTAAGAGATTAACCTTAATCTATAATAAAGTAGTTTAGTAGTAAAATAGAAAGTGTAGTTTACAAATTTCATTTGTAATGAGTAACAGATCTTTGAGATCACAGTACAAGATCATTTTCCACTTAAGTGATAAATATTGGCATAAATACTATTTATCTAAATTACAGAAAAACACAAATATTTTCTTGTTTTCAGATAAAAATAACTATTGTGAGAACCAAAAAGTATAAAAAGGCAAGAGTAGTTGTGTAACGAGAGACAGATATAACATAAACCTTTAACTGTTCACTGTTATTCATTGTACATCTAAAGTTATAATAAAATAATTAAGAAGTAGAACTCTTTTATTTGAAATATATATTTATATCATATTTATAATAAAGAGTACGAAAAGGTGAGTATCAAGCAAATTACTTTAAAAAGTAAAGCATACTCTATCGAGTCCAACCTGACTCTTACATAGAGAATTAGGTAAAAGTAAATTGAAATTTCACATTGAGGTCCCTGATTTCAATTTACTCATTCCTGGACATACACATTACATGAGAAATTATAACGATCCCAAGTCACAAAAATAAACGTGACAATATTTTATTATTATTTGATTTTTCTCATTACTAAGCTCAATATCTGATATTTATCTAGATTTGTATACATAGAATCTACAAATAATAATAATTAAAAATTTCATATTTCAAAATCGAAACTATTTAATTGATGTTCTTATGGAGATAAATCACCATGATTGAATGAAGATGTTAAATTGAACAATTACCCTAAAATGTTAAAGCTCAATAATTACTTGAAGAGTATTACCTAATTAAAGAAATAATTTTATGTTGTGTCATTATGTCACTTCTAATTTTCAGATAAGTTAAACACTATCTTTTAATCACTTTTAAAATTAAAGGCCTAGCAAAGATTCATGAAAGCTCAAAATGTCGTTTTACCTCTCTGAATTTTGAATCAGAAGTACAAATATATTCGGAGTCTATTGTAATATTTGTTTTGGTTCCTCTTGGTTTAGTTTGTCCGGTAGGTTCTAAAATTAGTAATTAAACTTTTGAAAAATATGCTTTCTAAATTTATGATACATTGGCAACTAAATGAATTTGTTTAGAATTTCATCGAAAATCTTTTCACCTTAAAGATGAATTGATTGAAATAATGTTAAGAACTTACTCATTACTTTGTTGATAAAAAAACATTCGTTCGAAGTAGAAATAATTACAAAAACTGATAATGTGAATATGGCATTCATGGTATGATCGACAGTTTATTTCTGGCTTCTTAAGATAACAATAATAAACAATAAACGTTTAGACAAATTGAACCTTTTTTATTAACTGAGTAATAGATTTCATTTCACTAGATTTCAGTTGTATTTCTAATAATAAATATCTGTTGAAACAAAAACATATTTCAGCTAATAAATTTAACTACATATACAGAGCTTTTGTTCTGAACGATAACTGAAACAACTAGCGCACATGGATACGTTAAGTTCAAATTGTCTTTAACTCATGCCGTCAAACAAATAAGCATATATTTAGATGTTTCTGTTCGCCTTCCATACATTTTCTTCTATTAATTTTTGCATTACTGGGAACAATATATCTCATTATCATTGCTAAAGCTTTAAATATCGATTAGTTAGTGAACTTTCATATTATTGAAAATCAATTTCATTGTTGAAAATGTAAACCTTAAAATTTTCTTATTAGTTTTATTTTTAAGTTTCCTTTTTTGCACACGATTTAGAGCATCTGCATTATTAATGATACCAAATAAAGATTTTCATTTAAAAACCTGTTATCGAATTTCATATATGTAAAGATATTGTATTTTATTTTTGTTTTAAGCTTGAAAATATAATTTTATTTGTTGTTGACTGCTTTAGATCTATTCTTCTAATGCTGTTAAACTTTATTTTAGAAGTATATAAATGAATAAACATTAAGATGATAGGGCTATTGGCAACAAAAAGGATTAGACTTTTGGACGACTTTAAAAGCTTAATCCGTCGCCCCAACTCCAATAATCCAAATACTCAGACCCTTCTTACAAAAATATTTGAAATACCAACAAATAAGTAAATATACACCCTTGGAAACAACTATCTTTAGTCGATTGAAGTCGAATAACTTTTGACTGAAATATTCGATTTTCAAACTGATTTCAGTAAATTGTAGCCAGATAATGGACATTTTAAAAAATATAATTGTTTTTTTGAAAAATCACCAGGATAACTGTGAAAAGGGCCATGAAAGCGCAAACTTAAAAATAAGAATAAGCGAAAAACCAAAACTTAGGTTTTCTATTATGAAACCAATACTAAACGTAATTTATTGATAAATTATTATTCGAATTCGAATTCAAATAATTTTTTAAAAGTTTTAATTTGTAAACAAATTAATCGAATTTTCAAAAATGGTTTTTTCTATCGCTGAACGCGAAATCGAATTTAGACAATTTATTAAATTACGAGCAAAGAAAACAAGAAAATCACATATTCTTCGTAGAGTTGCTAAGTATTTAATCGATTCAATAATTGGAATCAATTATTAAAATTTCATTTCTCGAGGTATAAGTGAACCCACTTATTATGAATGGTGTCGTATCGACGATAACGAGGAGTTATTCCTTAATGTTCCTCGAAATGGTGGACAAAATAAGAAGACAACACCAGAAGACGACCAGACACTCAGAGAGGCCGCCCTCCAAAACAATTGGTCGAATATGAGTGAATTGAGACAATTGCCAGAACTCGAAGATAATGAAAGAATTGCTTCAGTATGTGATCGAACTCTTCGAAAAAGACTCAGCGATCAAGGTGAATTGACTAGGTGAATTTATGAATTACATTATACTATTTTTGATCTTTAGGCGTCAGACATAGAGTAGCGGCCATTAAGGAAAGACTTTTGGATTTTCACAGAGAAAGACGTTTGAATTACGGTCAACAGTTCATCGATTGGACGCTTATTGATTGGTCTCGAGTCATATTCATTGATGAATTTAGTATTTGCACCGGAGATGGGGGTCAAGTTTGGGTTTGGCGCGAAAATAGAACTCGATATGACGAGCGAAATATTGCTGTGATTCAGAACACTCATCGATTCAGTGTTTCATTCATTGCCTGGTAATAATTCACAATTAAATTAACACTTGATTAATTATTTTTATCTTATCTTTAGTTTTCACGGAATGAGACCCCTTCATCGCGTCAATCGTTTGACTAAGGAGTCTTACGCTGATTTCTTGGAGAACTCTCTTCTCCAATTCATTGAGAAACATTTCGATGATGGAAATGTACTTTTGTTGCACGACAACCATCCGGTGCACAAATCCAATCATGTGAGGGATTGGATTACTGAGAACATTGGAGATGTTCAAGACTTTGTTCTTCCACATCCAAGGTGATTTGACTGAAATTATAACATTGAATACTAATAATAATAAATTATTAAAATTTTAGTCTCTCTCCGGATCTGAACCCTGATGAGAATGTGGGCGCAATGATTAAAGGATTGGTCAGAAGTGAGCGCTCGGTGATAAACTCTCAGGAAGAGTTGTGGGCGGCTTTAGAGAGAGCCCACCAAACGATGTGTGACGTTTCATGGCGGCAATATTTCATAAATTTATTGAATTCGATGCCCACGAGATTGGGAGAGGTCTTGGAGGCGGCCGGTGGTCACACCAGCTATTAGTATCACTTTCGGCTCTATTCTTGTACATATTGTAGATAACTAAAATTTTCAAACATTCGTATGACCAATTTAATCCTTAATAAATTTAATTTGAAATCAATTTCATTAAGTTCGTTTTAACAAAAATAAATAAGAAATTCAATATTTTTTCATCAAAATCAAAAATTAATTTTGATGCCCATTTGTTTTGCTATCATTATGATTTTTCAAAAAAAATTATATTTTTAAAAGTGTCCATTAACTGGCTACAATTTACTGAAATCAGTTTGAAAATCGAATCATCCAGTCAAAAGTTATTCGACTTTAATCGACTAAAGATAGTTATTTTCAAGGGTGTATGTTAAGTATAGAGAAAGAATGTAAAAGTTTAGAAGTTCATTATACTTCAACCTTCACATATATATATTACTAAATAAATATAGATTATTATCTCTTCTTTGAGTAGAGAAAAAATCACAAACTTTAGCATTTTTGTGATTAATCTAATGACGGTACCACAATAACATTCTCCTGAAAACACCTCCCAAAAATACTCTCTTAATGTTGCAAATAGTTAATCGTTATTCGGAGGTATGATCATTTACAATTTTTTGAAGTTCATTATATACTGTGCTCATAGCAAAAGAAATCATATATAAATCATTTTGTCAAAGAGCACAAATATTAGACAAACGTATAAAGGATATGTATGATATCTAATTTTAGGGGCATCTAAATGATTCAATAATTAAAACGTCTAATTCACTCATAATTACTCGTGTCTGTTGAAAATTTTCGAAAACGAAAGAACTACTTGTAGTAAAGCTATTTCAAGAAATAATTAAGAATTTTGTTTATGATATACTAATATTTGTAAACTATTAATATTACATTAGGTTGTTCAATAATTTTTGCGCCTCCAGGCACTTACCGGTAATATTTTAGAGTTAACGATAAAAACCTGAACTAAAATCATTTACCAGCTTATGTTCCAAATTTCAATCAATTTCATTGATCTTAAGGTCTTTAATTGGGAATTTTTGACCAGGTTCCGAAAAGCGCTTGGCTGGATGACTTCAAGAGATCGAGAACTGCATAAATCCCTGCCATCTCTTGAAGACATCCAGCCAAGCGCTTTTCGGAACCTGGCCAAAGAAAGTCACAATAGTTGAGTCAGGCTCTCCGGTATCTAAAGTGTAATACTTGATTTTTTGAAGTTCCTAATTAAAGACCTTAAGACCAATTAAATTGAATAAAGTTTGGAACATAAGCTGATAAATGATTGTAGTTCAGGATTTTGTCTTTAACTTTAAAATATTACCGGCAGGTGCCTGGAGGAGCAAAAATTATTGACCATCCTAATATATCAAGCGTAGAAGTCGAAATCTACTTCTTGCCTGACTTTTGAAATCAAAAGGCTTATACAAATTAAAAAGACAAAGTGAGATCGAAAACTAATATTTAATATTCAGTAGTCTAGTCTTTTATGAGAATAAACGAATATGTGAGAAAAATTTTCCAAAACTGAATCAGAGTTTGTTCTTTTGAGAAGTTATATGCCAACCACACTTCATTCCAAACCTGAAAATTGAAAATTACTGCTTTAGTTACATGAAAAAAGCAAAAGGATTTATAATTACACTTTATACTCTGTTCAACATTTGACTCAATAGAAAGTTAACGGAATGATTCATTTTATTACATAAGAGTTAGTAATACTTATCAATACTATAAGTTTTTATTAATATCATTTTAAAGAAATACTTGACATTCAATGAATTAATCTGTATGTAGGAAATCACTTATCTACAACATATCAAATTTAATAGAAAATTTTTCACTCAATAACTGCAAACCAATGCATTAAACAATTTGGTAATTCATTGTCATATGGTCTTTTGCGTTTCTGTACAATTCAGCTTATTTCTCATCTTTCTATTATATTTATCGAGCGATTCATGCAATCATTGTTTGCTTCTAGTACAACAATTATTGTCCAAACCATGCGATGTGTTATAGGATTTGGAATTTATTGATTTATGAACATATTCAAGAATCTTATAGATATCAAAAAGTTTTTCAAACGCAAGATTAATATCATTTTATAAGACTAAACAAAGTTTCTAATAAAGAATTTTTTGTGTAGTTAGCATTTAATCTCTAAAATGTGCAAATGCTGATTCAGTTTTGAAAAAGTTTTCTTACATAGAAGTTCGTTCCCATATGACTGAGTGACTAAATATTAAATATTAGTTTTCGGTCTTACCTTATCTTTTAACTTGTATAAGCTTTTTGATTTCAAAAGCCAGGCGAGGAGTACATTTTGACTTCAATGCTTGATTTCCTTTTAATCGATTACAACTACTTATTCTGTTTTATGACTGTGTTTCTAAATTATACTCAAAATGTTCTTTCAGTAAAAGTGCCAACTTCATATGGGTATGGTAATGCTGTTACGCTTCTAACTTTGTCAATGGGAAAAATATTTGTTCTATTATTTATCATAAATCAACTCACTGTAAGAGATGAATGAGAGCACAAAAGTAGGCAACAGTTCAATTTGACCATTCTTTATACTCGGTTATGTTGCGAAGTAGTCTACACAATTTCAAGTCAATAATTGATGTTTCTGATTAAAATGATAAACAAAACTATTATTATCAATCATGAATTCATAAACGGTATATCTATGGTAATTGTAGATTTTGTAATATAGATTACAACACAATACGACAATGTAATTACTTTCTTAATATGTGTTTCAAATAACATCATCAGTAAACCAATAGCTCAAATATGTTTCACGTTTATGATTTGTATCAGATAAATCGCACAAACAATCAAAACTATTAGTTTAAAAAATTAACATATATGAATATTTTTAGTTTAAAAACATTATATTTGTAAATTCGAAAATGGCTATAAAAGTTTGATTTACTATTTGACTCATGAAAAAGTAATAATAGTAATGAGTACCAATTGACACCTCATAAACACATAAGAAATGTTTATCCAAGAAAACTTTTAAATAGAATCAAAATTCATCAAAATCACACTAGAATTTCTGATGAAATTTGATTCATTCACTTCAGCATTATATTTATGGATTTGTAGTAATATTTGGGAATAGTTTAAAGATATTATATGTGAGTAGAAAATGATTAGTAGTGTAACCATTAGTCTGAATTATTTCAGACGTTCTTTAGAGTAGTAATTTTCAAAGAAGAATATAGAGATCAAAATATTATTAGTGACCTTAAATGTTGTAAAAGATGTCAGTATTTAAGGGTTTGATTAAATTTCCAAACATTAAAATAAAACGGACGTTAATATTCATTGTGTCCCTAATGTTAGTAATATTTTTAATAAACTTATTCGACTCTTTCAATTTCAAAAATCGAGAGATGAAAGTATTGCCACTCAATCATTGGATCCATAAAAAGAATGGTTCGTCGGAAATAATCAGAAATTTTGGAATAAATGAATCATTTTCAAGAAGAAATCAAGAATTTGATAAAAATGTTTTTGATGGTCTGCCAAAACAAACGGTTATGTCACAAAACGAAATTTTCAGTTCAATTGAAAAAGAGTCAAATATCGCAATCAAATATTGGTCTGAATGGCAAAAATACAACAACACTGACGAATGGAAAAACAGTAATTTAACTGTTTGTGAGACACCACTTCCATCACCACATTTACTAAAGTTCAATAATATTTATTGGCAGTCAATCATTAATAGTAAGGAATTAACAGTATTTCTCTATAACGCATATTATGATAATCGACAAAATACTAAAAAGGTTAAAATAATTGGAGTGACAGATCATTTTAAAGCTCTGAATAAAATCAAAATGAGGTGAGATTTTAAAGTTTGATTTAAAAATTTGACTAATTGGACGTATTTCCATATGTGCACTACATCATTGTCTCGAAGATGTTTATTATATTTTGAAAATAAACGGAAACCAATTTTATCACAAGTTTCATCAATAGATCTTGTTTGGTACAAACCTTCGACACAATTCATGCAAAGAGGGGTATATTTGACTTGTTTAATTTCATGTGATATACCAAATGCCACAAATGATTTGGTTCCTAAAGTGGTTGCGATAATAACTAATGATTCATGTGATGTAAAACTTGATAACTATTTAAGAGTTATTTATGACAAAGCTGTTGTGAAAAAAGAATTCGCTGTTTGTGTTCAAGCATTTCGATTTGGAACTGTTGATATGAGTGTAAGACTCATAGAATGGTTAGAGTTATTAAAAATATTAGGAGCAGACAAAGTATTTCTCTATTCATATGCTATGACTAAAAATATGGAGAAAGTGTTGAATTATTATAGAGAAAAGGTATTGAATAACACATTGATGGACTTATCTATACTTAAAATTTAATTCATTACTTCTGATCGTTTTACTCAGAATTTTGTAGATTTGAGGTGGTTGAAGCTTCCAGGATACCAAATAAATAATAGATTTTTGTATCAGTGGTATTTCGATAATATTCTTGATTTATTTTATCCACAAGAAATACTCGAATTAAATGATTGCTTTCTCAGAAATGTTCATAATTATGAATATATAGCTGTTTTCGATATCGACGAAGTTATTGTTCCGTATAAGGCATACAACTGGTCGCAAATGTTTAAACAAATTCAGGTTTACTTTAAATAAAGCATTAAGTTATTGAAATTGAATCTGATGAAAACTAAACAATCATTTCACTGATTTTATTCAAAGGAATCGATTGCTAACAAGTCACATATTGAAAATATATGTTCATACATTAATATGCAGGGCAGAGTGTATATTGATGCTGAAACTGATCAATTTGAGCCTTATTTATATTCAATGCGTCACATTCACCGCAAAAATTTGACCGTCTTCAATGCGAAAAGTTTTCACGCGACTCGAAATGTGGAGACGGTTAATAACCACCATCCTATGAAATGTTTGTCAAGAAATGGATATAAACCCTGTGTCATACATGAAATAAGTTCAAAACATGGCTATTTTATGCACTATAGAAGCGAAACATATTTGTCTAAAGATTGTAAGTTTGTCGATAAGAGAAAATGTGCCATAACTGACAATATAATGTGGAAATATTATGAAGAACTGAACCGAAATATGAAAATTGTATTTAAAGATTTATTCTAACTTTAACTATTTTGATGTCATGCTTTCAATTTATTTATCAAAATTAATGATTTGATTTATAAGTATTTTTCATATGTTATTGCGGAGTTTTATAAAAATTCATTAAACATCCTGTTATGCCATCTTGTTTGAGCTCATAAGCCTAAACGCATAACTGGGCACTAAAGTTTATTATTTATTGAAATTGAAATTGTAATCTTTATTGGTTAACTCAATCAGTTAAAAAACTTGTTTCCATTGAGGACCATTACATAAAATATAGATATAAAACATAAAACACTATGTAAATATAAGTTCAATAGATTCAAAATTGGATTTAAAAATAATCTTTGACTTTAGCATAAAAGTTGTTATAATATCGACTCGATTTGATCTCAAGCGGCAGATCATTCGAAATTATTAATACCTTTACAAAAATTTTATTTTTAAAAAGTTATTTTTGATTTTAGGCTGAACTAATTTTAAACTATCACTAGTTCGGAAACTATGTCTTGTGATAAAGTTAAAAAATGTTTCACAATGTTTAGCATTTGGACCGTGAATTTATTTCTAAATGAAGTTTACAGCGTGTGCTTTGAATCTATCTGTAATTTGAGCCCTTTTTATGGAGGCCCAAAAACTTACTCACTTTCAAAATTTTATCTCAAAGTTTATAACTTTTATTCCTTAACTTGTTTGAACTTCATTTTTCATAATAATAAAAATTAATGATCTTGATCATATTACATCCATAACGATAAGAAACTTTTCAATGGTAATCAAAAAAGAAAACTACTCAAATTTTCATTCGTTGAAGTTTATATTTTACTAAATTAACTTATTTTATTGCAGTTATACAGGGTGTAAATTAAATAACTGATGGACTTGTTTTTGAAATAAATTAATAAGTTTTAAAGATTTTTACATGAAATTTAATATTCAAATAAAAGAACAACAGGAAATTATGTGAGGATATGCTCGATATGCCAACCATTACGCTGATGGATATTTTTGAGTCGTAATTGAAAATTGCTGATCACATCATTTAGAACATCATTTGGAATTGCTTTAATTTCGTCTTCAATTAGTTTTTCGAGTTCTTCAATTGTTTGAGGATCCTGAGCATAAACTTTGTCCTTCAGATAGCCCCATAGAAAATAATCAAGAGGTTAATGTCAGGTAAATAAGCTGGCGAATCAATACCTTCCCCAATGTAATGAGCGCTATCAAGTGCAATAATTTTATCACCAAAATGCTCATTCAACATTTCAAAAATTTTGGTGTTCGATGAGGCCTCGCCCCGTCCTGCATAAACCAAAGTTCATTATATCAACATCAAATCCATCAATTCGCTGTTTTATAGAGTATGGTGCCATTTTTTCAGATCGAATGTAAAATAAAATCGAATGTTATGAAAACAATTTCCTGTTATACGCCTAAAATTTTACCTTAATAATAAGTTATAACCAAATTAAATCCATCAGGTATTTAATTTACACCCTGTATGTATATTCAGTGATGGCAAACGCTTGGGCGTAAGGCACTCAGTGAAGAGTGCGAACACCGAGCGTTCAAACGCTCAAATTTAGCTGAGTGTGAGCGTGAGCGCCGAGTGTCAGATCATTTAATAACAAATTAAAATCAATAATTTTAAACTTATATACGATACATAAGTTTGTTACATATGATGATAATTAGTTATTATTCTGAATCAAATAACTTAGACATAGAAGTTGCGCACATAGTTAAATCACTAATTCTAACTATAAATCCTAACTTCTCTCAAGTTTTGTACTCATACTTAAATATTGATAGAAATTTTAATTTAAATTTCAATCATTTATTGTAATTTTTAATTACATCAAATTTCAATTAATGATGCGTATAAACTCTATTAACCCAAGCTAAAGCTTTGAATTTAACTGCTATAAAAATGAAAATGTAGCATAGAAGTGAATAAACTTTTTATTTATAATAAATAAATTGAATACAAATGCTAAAACTGAGCAATACGGAAATGTTAAAGTTTAAATACTACGAATTAACAATCAAAATTTTTTCATCGATTCTAAACAAATTAATGATCTAATTGTCTTTTCGACAAACTATTTTCTGTTTTAATTGTTAAAACGCCTGCTTTTAAAAATATTTGTCCACTTTGCACACTAGTTACAAAAATGCATAATGTACTGACTTAAGTTACAATAATATCTGTACATAGAATACTGGTTATATAAATATACAACACTATATCGACGTTACATAAATCTTGAGATAACTTGGATTTGTAGCTTGCAGTATGCTAAATCAGGAAAATTTTCTGAAACAAAATACAACCTGAAAGCATTAAATGGCAAGTATGTGGAAAAAATCGTTGGATTACAACTGGCATGATGGCCGGGCTAACAAAATGTTTGGCTTTATTTTTTGAGAAATTAGTCAAATTTGTATAAATAGAGCTTAAATTCAACGATACCGTTCATACTGATGGCTCAATTAATTTATACAAAATAGTCAATAAACTCATATTTCTTACAGTCATTTGCCGAAATGAGTGAATTCTAGAATTAACTAATGATTTCTGGAATTTCAGCAATAAGTTACAGATTCCTAGAAAAAAAAAACCAGTGATTTCTAGAAATTACTCACTCAATTTAGGAAATTCCAAAATAAACAGATAAAAGGTAGAGATTTCCAGAATTTTTTCCCCCTTTAGTGAAATTTTAAAAGTTGCACTATTAATAATTTCTATTACTCTCTAAATTTTTTAACTTGCAAATTAGTACTGAAGGTTTTATTTGAAAAGTTACAAGAATATAAAGCCTTAAGATATTACAATTGCCGCGCTGTAATGTTCGTTCTCCATCTATGAGAATATTTTTTCTGACAGAAAACAGATCTTGAACACTGAGAACATTGAAAAGTATAACGTAAATAAATTCAATGCAGCGCGGCAATTGTAATATTTTAAGATTTTGTATTCTTGTAACTTTTCAAATAAAACCTTTAGTACTAATTTGCAGGTTAACAAATTTAGAGAATAATAGAAATTATTAATAGTGCGATTTTTTTTAAAAATTTCACTAAAGGGAGAAAACAAATCCTGGAAATCTCTACATTTTACCAGTTTATTTTAGAACTTCCCAAATTGAGTGAGTAATTTCTAGAAATCACTGGTTTTTTCTTCTAGAAATCTGTAACTTATTGCCGAAATTCCAGAAATCACTGGTTAATTCTAGAATTCACTCATTTCGGCAAATTACTGTAACCTATTAATTATATTAAAGTTTTAAAGTCGTTCATATTAATAATAAGCTAACTTAGAACTATATCGTTCGCCGAGGTAACTGTTTCAAAATTCGTTGAGAAATACAACGCATTTCAAAATGATAAATCCAGTTAACAAAAAACTAACTAGCCAATAGATATTCGATGACTAATAATCAATAGCTCTTCTATTTTTCGTTACGACCTTCAATATTCTATCTGGCATAGAATTGGTGAGATTTTTGAAGGGTTGTCGCACTAATTTCTCCCCAGCAATCATTGATCGTTTGTTTAAGTTTAGATATTGAGTTGTATTGTTCCCATTCACATAAACAGCTCTTACAACTAGTCCCCTAAGATTTTCAATTGGATTAAAGTCGGAAGAAACTGATGGCCAATCGGGAACATGTATATTCTTTCTTTTGAGCCAGTCGTTAGTAGCATTAGATGTATGAATTCTAGCATTGTCTTGTAAGATCCAATTTTTCTCTTTACGTAAGTCATTCCAATAAAAATGATAGCCATTAGAACCGTCAAGATCAAACTTTTCTCATCACTAAATACAACTTTATTCTAATTTTTAGTCCAGGACATATGTCTGCGTGCAAATTGAAGTCTAGCTAGCTTGTGATGATCTTTGAGTACAGGTCTGCATTTTATTTTCGTGTATTTGATGAACTAGTTTTCATCAAGGGCTCTCCAAATCGTCGTCTTAGAAAATTCTAGCCTCAAATCGGACTTAATTTGTCCTGAAGTTACACTTTTATTGCTCGAATACTTAATTATGTGACGCTTATCACGGGGTGTTAGAGAAGGCTTGCATCCGGCCCTCTAATTTTTGCTATAATTTTCTTTATCTTTCAAGTAATTCAATACTCCAGTGTGTGATCTACTAATTTTAGCGCCAATTTTACGAGAAGACAAGTTCATAAAAGACAGTCCATCAATTTTTTCTTTTTCAAACTCAGTTAGCAACTTATTTTTAGGCAATTTTTGGAAATAAGACAATAACAGAATAGAAATCCAACAAAGATTTTACTAAAACAAGTTTTACTATGCATTATAACAATATTTTTTCACTACTAATTCAAGCGCGTACTGTTTTCTGAAATGATTTTCACTGAATTTGTCATATTGAAATGCACTATAGTTTAAAAGTATGAACTTCTAAAGTAGATAAATTTCTAAGTTTAACAGGATAAAACATAATAAAAATTTGTAAAGTCAAAGATAAATAAGTAATTTTATAAATAATTAAATCAGAATTAATAACTTATGAAATTAACCAAGTTTAGTGAAAATGATAAACTCTCGAATAGCTTTCTCAATTATAGAAACGAAAATTTAAAACAGAAACTAGGATATTCTTAACAATTTAAATAAATAACATAAACCAAGATATTGAATATATACAGTGCGATCGTTTTATGAGTTCGCACCTAAACGTAATGATAAAAGTTTTATTATCAATATAAGATAAACACATTAAACATATACTACTGATTTAAGTTATAAAATAATCATAGAAGAATGAAAGCGCGACTTGAGTCAAGATCAAAAGGCAAAAACAAACGGAGCTTGTTGTGTGTTGTTGTATTGATTCAGATGTTATGTTTGCCAAGTGCCTGACACGTATTAGTTCACGAGAATATGTTTGGCACGTGACAAACATAACATCTGAATCAATACAACAACACACAACAAGCTCCGTTTGTTTTTGCCTTTTGATACTGCCTTTTTTCTCTTTTTCCGATCTTGAAGAAGACTCGAGTCGAGAATTTCGCTTTCATTATCTTCTATGATAATTGGTGAGTTTGTTTTCTCATTTTATAACTTATTTTATATAATCCACCCGCGCATACCCATCCTTTGTTATATACTACTCATTTATTCACAAATAAAAATCATTCATTGAAAAGTTATAATTATTTTTTAGGCGCGAACTCTTGAAATGATCGCTCTGTAATTATAATTTATATTAAATAAGTTAACTGATATTTAATTTCTTATTGATTAGTATGTATATAGATTCCACTATAATTTAGTAATGTTATTTCCATTAAATTAATTTATTCAACGTTAATATTTAGTTAGATAGTCTTCAATTTATAATGTAATTTCTCAAAACTTGATCGTCTATGTAAATAATAACAAAGTTAACATTACTCTTAAATGAAAAAGATAAGAATTTGAGTATCAATATTGTTTTTAAGTTTATTATATATTTAATTAGTAAGTTATATTTACTTATTTACCATTATTAGATTATTTGGCTTTATCTCGGGTAAATCCAAAAATTTGCTTCTCAATATTCACCGTAATTTTTTCAATATTTGGGTTAAAATAAGAGAAAAAGTTATATAATCTTTCAAAGCCATTCTTCGTAACGGTTATACTACTTAGCAAATATTACAATAGTTTTTATAGGTTTCAGTGCAAACGATATCGTTCGTATACGCTTTTCAGGTAGGATTTCGGCTGTGCAACAGCGGAAATCCCTGTCTTGAAAAACCTTAAATGCGCTGATATAAAAAGCCCAAAAACTTTTAATGACTTTTAAGTAAGCAATAAAGTAACACAAGTGTAAATTTTGGCTAATAAGGACTCTATGCAGGCATATACTTTTGATGATTAATTCTAATATTACTTGATGTGAGGAGTCGAATGATATATTACAATCCATATTTTGTCCATAAATTACGTGTAAAAATCAAATTTTTAAGAATCCAAGCTAATGGGTCTAAAGGGGTTCCCTACCCCCCACTTCTAAATGTTATACATCATTGGATTCAGTTCGTCAAACTGAACATTTTGATACCACACTTGACCACTTGCAACTCGAACCTGACCACATTTGGCGATCCAGATCTAATAACCTCGTAAATGGGTAAATCTAGCTTTATCAAGTTGCAACCCAAGCCAAACATGATTTAAACTAAGATATAATAAGTTAGGTCGCTTCGTGACCTAACTTGTTCTCCCTTAATTTAAATCAGGCTTGCTTGGGTTACGACTCGAGAAATCCAGGTTTATCTATTACGAGGTACCAAACCAAATAAAGATGGGTATATCAAATGCTCAGTTCGAAATCCTGAATCCAAGGATATATCACTTGATAGAGCCAGCCACTCCTGTCGGGAGTTGATCAGAGGTGATCAGATTCAGATCAAATTAATTTTTGACGTAATTTATGGACGAAATATTTCATGCAATATGTCATTCGATTCCCAACACTGAGTACTATTAGGGTCAATTATCAAAAGTATGTGCCCGCGTAGAGTCCCATCTACCAAATTTTGCTACTAAACTAAAATATATTTGTAGTGATAGCTCAAGAAGCGCGCCTAAGAAGTTAAACAGTAAAGTTATCTAAAGAGATTTTATATACTCTTAAAGAGAGTTATTTTTAAGCTTGAATAGCTTTGGTTTTCAAATTTTAGAAAGCAGCAGATATTTGTTTTGGACTAATTCATCTACAATACGATTCAAGTATAAAATAATTTTGTGTCATTTTCCAAAATTTGAGAACCAAAGTTAAACAAAATTAAAAATAACTAAGTTAAAGTATCTAACTTATCTTCATAAACCTTAAGTTCTTCAAAATTTTCGTATATTTCTTTTAATCACAAAAACATTGTTATAGTTTCAGAGATAGAAATAAAAAAATCAGACTAACAGAGAGACAGAAAGACAGAGAAATCTCCATTTAAAGCACATAAGTTTTATACGAATTTAATAACGGGCTTTTGCTCGTATTTCTAGCTAGTACAGTAAATAATATTTTTAACTGGTGAAGCTATTGCCTAGTAACAAACAAAAATTGTTACATGTTTGAAAAATCTTTTACTAATTTAAAATTTCCTTTTGATGGAATATTTGAATAACTTTTAGTAAACTATTCTATAGTAGTGATCAATAAACAATTATAAGAATTTACCCCATGTTTACTTGAATTGCTTAAATTGACATTCAAATTTCACATATTTAGGTTTGTTATGTAGAAAAATACACATTAATAATTCGATTTGCGCCGTATCCTTGTTGTTGAACTCGGCGCTAAACTTCGGAGTTAAGCCGAAAATTATATTCACTATCTGTAAAATAAATTAAAATGAGTGTAAATTAAAAATAATGGTGAATAAAAAGTCCTTCTTAGATTGGGCTAGGCTAAGCCAAACTAGATTACATGACACTACCGCGCAACGCCACTACCGCGCAACGCCACTACCGCGCAAACGACACTACCGCGCAAATGACACTACTGCGCAAGCCACTACAGCGCACGACACTACTGCGCAAATGACAATACCAGATAAACGTTACTACCACGCGGTAGTCTTATTTGCACGGTAGTCTCATTTTCGCGGTAGTGTCGTTGCGCGGTAGTGTCGTTTGCGTGGTAGTGTCGTTGCGCGGTAGGGTCGTTCCGCGGTAGTGTCGTACGCGGTGTTTGCTTACGCTGTAATGTCATGCTAGCGCCAAGCTATGTTAGGTAAGTTTATGCAGATTATTTAGGCTTGGTCATGTTAAATAAGTCAGTTACATTGAGTAGGTTGGTTAGGTTAATCTTTATTTTTTATACTTATCCTCTATATTCTTCAGATATTTCTAGATGCTTTAAATATTCAAGAATCTAGTATATATTCATTTTTATTGAATGAATCCAGATTTTTGCTAATATATTGAGTACAAATTCTAAATTCTGTAATGTAAGATATTAAAATAATTAAATTTATCGTATACGAAATGACAATACCTAACTTGGCAACTGAGCAGTTTCATGTTAATTATTAAGTCAGTTTTTAATCAGAATGATAATTAATTATATTGATAATTTCAATGAAAAGATTTTCTGCTTCTTGTGGAGTTTTAGGCTTTTCAACACCAGGCATAATTGTATCTACCAATTCTTCAAATTCAGTGTTTGATTCAGTTGTAATTTCCTCACAATAAACTTCTTTGCAATCATTGATGTTATTGATATCAATAGGTAATCCATATTCTACTCCACCAAACCTTTCAGGTTGTGAATAAAGAATATCTGGTTTACCGAAAACTCCATAAATTTTCTGCTTTTTAATGGGATGATTGTTCCATTCATGACAAACTTTATCCAAATCTTCTTGAATTAGGTCCATGAAGCAAAATCTCACACAATCAATATGAATTGGGTTTGAATTATCAAATATTTGCTCATCTATCATATCTTTGAACAAATTCATCCAGAATTGTGCTGAATGTCTTCTCAGGTGTTCCCAAAATCGATCTATTCTTTGATTGCATGTGCTTCTGTCGTACATGAAACTTTTTTCAGCCGATAAGCTGTCGGTATGATTTTCGCGCAGATAAGGCTGCATTCCGCTTATTATAGAATTTTCAGTACCACGATCGGCTCTCAATAACTTAGGTATAATATTATTTTCAATTAATGCATCAAGACAGAAACTTGCGATGACTTTAGGATTATTATTCGAGAAACATTGAATGATATTTTCGAAAATTTGAATGAAATGCAACTTTTCTTTTAAAATCTTTTATAATTGAAAAATCAGGTTTGAAAAAAATTATTAAAGCCCTTAAAATAATATTAAAATATTGAATATTTTATTTATTTGTGGAATTGAAGAAACTTAAAACTTATAGACTTTTCAGTTTGAAATATTTTCGTGATTGTTACTATCATTGATCATCTATAAACATTGAAAAAAAGTTTTATACATACTTTGAGCCAAATGACTTCTCTCCTGAAACCATCTATGCATCCATGAATCGGAATGCCATATATGATTGGGACCTGGAACACTATATTTGCGCTTTTTGAATTTTTTATGCTTTCTTTGAAGTACTCCCTCAGGATCTATTAATTTGATCAGAATTTTAACCGTTTCTCTTCTAACATTCAACTTATACGTGAGCTTTAATCTTCTCCATAATGATTTATAACCCAGCAATTGATCACTACTTTTCAGTTCATCTGATATAGAAATGGCCAATAGTTACTATTCGTTGGTCAATTCGACTTGAAATGGTCATCATATTCTGTGATCAATTGAAAATTGTGGTAGACCCGAGCCGACCCCTGGTATGAATGCGGCAGTGTATAATTCACAAATATTTGTATAAAGAGGAATTATCCAGGCTAGGAAATTAATCTGGAAATTTCTACATGGTGGGGAAGGGACAAAAGTATAGCTGGCTAACGGATTCAACATATGTATAGCGAGTAGGGCTGGGCCGGTGCCAGAAAAAGTAGTTACCCATTACTTTTCCAAAAGTAGTCAGTAGTCATGACTACTTTAATGACTACGATTACATTAACGAGTAGTCATTCATTGACGAGTAGTCACAGGTTTTTCAAAATCAATCACAATTATTCAATTAATATGAGTATTTGTTTATTGGGATTTGTTGGGATTTGCTCACTAGAAAACATAAGAGAAAACATTATAATAATATTTGTAAAATAATTGACAAGTTTCATTAATGAAATATTACAAATTAAATTTTTAAGGGATCACTTATTAAGAAGTAATTGACAAGATTTATGAATAGAATTATAATTATTAATTGGAAAATTTTTAATAAGTTTTAATATCACATAAACTTAAAACTTCAATTAACGTAATCTTTATTCATTGATAAGAAAATTAGTTGTTTTCCGTGTTCATCATTGAGACTTCTACGATAATCATCATAAATATAACCACCTTTACTAAAAAATCTTTCAGAAGCGCAACTTGTAGCTTGAATGGATAAATATTTTCTTGCGTTTTTGTACAGATTAGGCAAAGTTGAGCAATTGTTTTTCCACCATTCAAGAGGATTAATATCGAGCTCAGGGACTAGTAATTGTTTGTATGTTTGCATTTCATTCATTAATATTTCTTCTGTGGTTAAAACTTTACGAATGAGTTTAGACTTTATCAATGAACTCAATAAAGTTTTATTAGTTGTAATTTCACTACTAGTGGATTCCTTTGATATGTTTGTTGGTGAATCAATTATGTCATTCATTAATTGGCATTTAATTTCATTCATAATTTCTTCATTATTATCATGCAATGATTTGAATCTTGGGTCCAGATATGTTGTGAGTTGCAATAATGACTTTGTATTCCCATTAATGAGTCTTTCATTTATAGCTTTTTTCAATGATGCGATCCCGTAATTCAATAATTCGCGTAGTTTTTCATGTATTACTAACTCTTCATCTAAAATATCGCCTTCATTGGCAGGAGTAGTAATCTCTTTTTCAAATTCATTAATATACTCATTCATTTGCTCATATATAGTATCAATCATTGGTATTACAATGGAAGCTGTAATATAATTTTTACCAAAAATATATTCGATTCGATCTTTCACTATAGATAGTAATCCATTTATGCCTTTAATGATTTTTACATCGCTTTCATTGAGCTTATATTTACGGAATTTACCATTTTCGTAATTATTGAGAGTTTCATTCATGTTTTCCCTCAACAGTAAACAACGAGACAACATATTATGTTGACCACCATCTCATCGTTACATCAGAAGGTATAGTAAGATCTGATGAAGTAAAATCTTGAGCATTAAATAAACGCTTAAATTTGTTACTATTCGATAGTAAATTTCTTTGATTTTTAGCTTTTACTATCAAATCACTGATGCCTTCATTCTTAAAAATATTATTTACGCTAATATTTTTTGAGTGAGCAAAACATCTTATGTTACGGTAATTAGTTAGTTGTATAGCTTTTATCATATTAGTTCCATTGTCTGTAGTAATGCATACCATTTTATCGGTGAGATTCCATTCGTTCAAAGTTTCATTAATCCATGAAGAGATTTCTACTCCAGTATGGCTCTCATAAAAAGGCGCGCATTCTAAAAAAATTGATCTCATTTTAAAATTTTTGTCAATGAAATGTACTGTCAATGAGTAGAACGCATCCATTGAGGGATTGCTCCATTCATCACATGTTGCACTACAATATTCAATTTCATTCAATAATGAATTTATTTGATTTCGAGCTTCGACGTAAATTTCAAGTATTCTCTTATGCGAAAAATATTTTCTTATATTTGGCCTGAATCGTGGCTCAAATACTCTTATCATTTCTATAAATGAAGTGTTTTCAACAATACTATACGGTTTTCCACTCTTACAAATATATTTGGCAATAGCGTCATTGTATTTATGATTTTCCTGTTTATTTAATTTTCCGTATTTCCTAATGAAATCCGAGTCACTCGCCTTTTTAACTTCTCGCCTATGAATGAAAATAGTGTTTATTACTTATCGATGGGCTATAACCTAACCGTAGTATATTTACGGTTTACTTTTATCCGGGTGTTTGCCTTTTAAATGCTTCCACAAATTGCTAGTATTTCCGCCGCACGTTTTTAATTTACTAGAGCATAATTTGCACTTTCGTTCATTCTTGAGGTTTGTAGACGTAAAATATTCCCAAATGTTCGATTTAAATCTTTTATTAATATCTGAACCACTATTTGATGTTTCATTCATAACTAATTCGCTATCATCAGTAATGCTTAAATCATTACTTGTTGATTCATCATTATATAAATCACTATCTATTAAATCAATTTCTTCGATTTCATCAATGTTTAGGTCTCGTAATGCGTCCATTTTTATTTTATGGCGCTGTTATATATTTTTTGAATGATTTGAGTAATGGTGAATGACTACTTATAAGTAATCGTGACTACTCGTGATTACTTAAGAGTAACCGTCAGTGAATGAGTAATTGTGAATGAGTGACTACCGGGTATTTCATGAGGCCGGTAGTCAGTAGTTACCCGACTAGTAACCGACTACTCACGGTAGTTGGCACAGCCCTAATAGCGAGTTATACAACTGTATATATTTACAATGTACAGGGTGTAAAAGAAAAGACTCCGTAAAAATAAAAGTTAATAACTTTTTAATTATTAGACCGATTTAAAAAAATTTTTTGTTTAAAAGTAGAATAATGGGAGTTTTTTCAGTTTTAGAATTTTTATGATTCTATCATCCATGTCATTTATATTCGTGAAATAGTTAAAATTACAGTCTATGGGAAAAATTTTAAATATGAATATCTTGAAAACGCGAGCCGATATCGACACCATTTTTACAAAATATATTTATTATGTCATTATAGTCAACCTTATCAAATTTGACAACCATTGCTCAAGAACTTTAAAAGTTATGGCTATTTTTCATATTTTCATAGAGAATGTAGAACATTGAACTCCTTAAAAGTATTTCTTTATAGCTTTTTTTATTTCAAGTCTTTAAGTTTTGAAAGTAAGCATTTTCACTTTACTTTCACTTAAATTTCACGTTACTAAATAAATCAGATTAAAAGTTATTAAATTTCACTTTTACCGAGTCTATTATTTTATATCCTATACATTCTTCATGAAAATATGAAAAATAGCCATAACTTTTAAAGTTTTTGACCAATGGTTGTCAAATTTGATAAGGTTGACTATAATGATATAATAAATATATTTTGTAAAAATGGTGTTGATATCGGCTCGCGTTTTCAAGATATTCAAATTTAAAATTTTTCCATAGACTGTAATGTTAACTATTTCACGAATATAAATGACATGGGTGCTAGAATCATAAAAATTCCAAAACTGAAAAAAACTCCCATTATTCTACTCTTAAACAAAAAAAAATTTTTAAATCGGTTTAATAATTAAAAAGTTATTAACTTTTATTTTTACGGAGTCTTTCCTTTTACACCCTGTATATCCCAATTGACATATATCTATCAATTTTATGTAGAAAAGTTGACGTAATTAAGTAATCCTGATGATAGGAAAGAAAGACCTCGTGTGCAAAATCTGTAAGTTAAAGATCAAGCCTCACCCACGGCCACGCTCCTAAGGCGCCATTTTGAATTTTTAAGAGGGCAGAACCTCGTGGAATCGTTCTAATCTACTTTATTCATCATACTAGTCACGCCCATAAATGGGTTGACCACCTTAACCGCACGGCCTCGGACACCAGCATTGTTGATCAACAATCGCTTCCAGATAAATGTTTGGATCTAATTTAGAACAGGTTTGTTTCTCAGGCAAATATTCGCCAACTTCATATGGATATGGTAATGCTGTTACGCTTCTAACTTCGTCAATGGGACAAATATTTGTTCTATTATTTATTATAGCTCAACTTATAGTAAGAGATGAATGAGAGCACAAAGGTAGGCAACAGTTCAATTTGACCATTCTTTATACTCGATTATGTTGCGAAGTAATCTACGCAATCTCAAATCAATGATTGGTGTTTCTGATTAGAAGGACAAACCAAACTATTATTATTAATGATGAATTCATAAAAGTTATATCTATGGCAATTGTAGACTTTGTAATATTGATTACAACACAATACAACAATATAATTACTTTTTTAATATGTGTTTAAATTAACACCTTCAGTAAACCAATAGCCCAAATATTTTCACGTTCATGATTTGTATCACAGATAACTCGCACAAAAAACCAAAACTATTCGTTTGAAAATCTAACGCATATGAATATTTTTAGTTTAAAAACATGATATTTATGAATCCGAAATTGGCTATAAAAGTTTGATTTACTATTTGACTCATGAAAAAGTAATAATAGTAATGAGTACCAATTGACACCACATAAACACATAAGAAATGTTTATCCAAGAAAACTTTAAACTTTTAAACAGAATAAAAAAATCATCAAAATCACATTAGATTTTCTGATGAAATTCGATTCATTCGCTTCAGCATTAAATCTATCGATTTGTAGCAAGATTTGAGAATAGTGAAGGTCATAACTGTAAAATACATACAAACTTAATTTTATAACTGAGTATAAAAACTCGCTTTACTTTAATTAAAGTTTATCTTTAAAATATAAATTGATCATAAAGTTAGCTTAACTAAGTTTTTACAAGCCCGAGTTTAGCTCTCGAATACTTCAAATACAAAAAAGTTTAGAGCAATGGCCGGATATTTCCGCCAATGTCTTACTGTTTGACCATTTGTTCAAAATTAAACATGATATTTCATCATTATGATTTATATCAAAAATAATTCCTGCGAAAAAATGAAATTTTATTTGAGAATCTAATATATATGAATATTTTTAATCCGAAAGTGTGTTAATAAATTCGGAATTGCCTATAAAAGTTTAATTTTGTATTTGAGACATGAAAAAGTAATAAAGCAAAGAATACCAATTGACGCATCTCAAACACATGAGAAATTTTTAACTAGATAAACTTTAGACTTTTAAATAGAACTCAAAAATTATTCATCAAAATCACGTTAGATCTGATGAAATTCGATTCACTTCAATATTAAATCTATGGATTTGCAACAATATTTGAGAATAGTTTAAAGATATTATATGTGAGTAGAAAATGATCAGTTGTTTGTAACCATTAGCCAGAAATATTTCAGACTGTTTTTTAGATTAGTACTTTTCAAAGAAGAATATAGAGATCAAAATATTACTAGTGACCTTAAATGTTGTAAAAGATGTCAGTATTTGAGGTTTTGATAAAATTTCCAAACATTAAATAAAACGGACGTTAATATTCATTGTGTACCTAATGTTAATAATTTTAGGTCGAAACAAAAGTTCCTGTCAACCCTTTTTATTCCTTGCTTATAAGGATGTTTCTCAAGATTCTTATTGAATAATATTCACTTATGTATTTACTACGTAATATTTAAGTTTCCCATAGTTATCATTATTATTTTGATTTTAACATTGGGAAATGTTTTTTTGACAAAACTTCTTGAAAGTATAACATGGCAAGATCAGCAAATCAGCAAAACAATCAATCAGCTTACAATCAGCAAAATCCTATGTAAACGAAATCAATAAATTAGAATATAAATTAGTCTATAAAAGTGTTATTCAATACACTTTTCACTACAATAGTTCAATACTTTCTCCACATTTTTGATCACAGAATATGAATAGAGAAATACTTTTTCTGCTTGAGTCTTGCACTCAAATCGATAGTTCCAAATCGAAATGCTTGAACACAAACAGTAAATTTTTTTATCACAATTGCTTTCTCATAAATAACTCTTAAATATTTATTGAGTTTTACATCACACAAATCATTACTTATTAATGCAATCACTTTAGGAATTAGATATCTTATTGCATTTAGTATATCACATGTATTGATGCACAGAAGCTAGCTTTGAGCTGCGTTGCGCTTCAAGCTCAGACCATGAAGAAGAAGCACAGCTCAAGCTCAAGCTGAGCTCATTTAAAGCCGATCTATTTAATAAAACAAAAATAATATTAACTGTTTCATAGAAGCGAATATTGAACTGCTTCTCATATGTTAGCAAAGCAAAAATTAAATTATATCCATTGAATTCAATGATGAGTTACATTCTTGATTTGTGAATCATTGTTCCCAGAATAAATTTCACTTTAAACTGAAATTTAGTGATGCCTTAGGTCTTAAAACTAATATTATTTAATTTCACTGATTAAGTCTCTTTATATTCGAAAATTATTTAAAGTAAGAGAAAATTGTTTGATACTGTTATCAAAATGACTTGACAAGAAAGTGAAATGCAATCAGGGGCTCACAATTCTTGATAAGTGTCACCGATGTCGAAGTTTGAATTCATACATCAAACTTTAAGGTCGAAATTAATGAATTTTTGCACAATTACTTCATTAAAACTTGAGATAAATACTTGTTATAAAAGATCACTACACGTTAGTTTTAATTTTTAAGATAAGCGCAGCAGCGCAGCTCACAGCTTGTACCCGAGCTTCTAAGTACAAGCGCACCTCAAAGCTCAACAATTTTGAGCTGCACTTATAGAAGCTCGAGCTTGAACCTCAAGATTCCAGACCAATGTTCTTCACTACTCAAGAGCCAAACTTGGGGTTCGTAACAAATTAGTTAAGAAGGAACTTTATTGTCATAACTTAAATTTTCCTTATATTTAGTTTTAAAGTCTAAGCATTGTAATTGAGTTCAGGTGAGGGGGAAGTAGAAATAGATGAAAAAGGGATTAGTTTATAGCTTTGGAAGGCGTCAACTTCTACAACAGGAGAGAAAACGTTAGTCCACTTTTAAAAACATTCTCTCATAAGCTTTGAATCTAATGGTTTAGTAACTCTCATACGCTTAAAGTTTTCATTTGTACTAATATAAATTATACACATATATGATTTATTTAATTCAACATAAACTTTGAAGTAAATCCTGTGTGACATTATGATAAGTTTGTATTTTAAAAATAAACTTTTGTTAAAGTAAAGCGAGTTTTAATTTTCTGCTATAAAATTAAGTTTGTGTATATTTTACAGTTATGACTAGAGCGATGCCAAAATTCCATTTGAAAAGTTGAAAAAAATTGACTACAGTAGTCGATGAAAAAAGTTAAAAAAAAAGTTGGGAAAAAGTTGAAAAAAGTCAGCTAAATAATGTGAAATAACAGTAATAAAAAGTTGAAAAAAAGTTCTTAATTGGAATATTTATATGGATACACTAATTTACTAAACTTAGGGGTCAAATATAGTCAATAAAAGTAAAAAATGTTGTCAAACGCAATGCTATAGTTATGACCCAATTCTTCACTAAAATTAAATCGCATTTAATGACATCCGAGTTAGAAAGTGCGGCGATAACATCTATCCATTTTATAAGTACAAAATCAAACATACATTGATTTTTAAAAATAGCAATTTTTAATTTCTTAACTAATCCTTACGACAAAAAAATCCGGAAATCAGTGGCATATTTTCAGAATTAATTTTTCCGACCTTAACCTGATTGAAAGCCTATGAAGAATAATAAACGATATTATTAAGAAAGAAGAACCAAAAAAATTTTAACTGTGGGTCGCGAAAATGAACAAAATATGAGACAATTTATAATTAGGAGTATAGGAGTCGTTTTACAAAAGTATGAAAAGACACATTGAAAAGTGTATAGCTGCAGAGGGAGACCGAGTTAAATCGTCATTTCTTTTTAGTTTTAATAATTAGAATCAAATGCATTCTTGTGGTGAATTTTAGGTCAAAATATTGTAATTTTCATTGTAAACTTTACACTTACTTCTTCCGGATTTTTTTGTCGCGAGGTATATAAAGCACTTCAAAACATCTCACGTTTATGAAGTGGCAATAGTTAACTTGTGACGAACTTTGACTCTTACTATTGACTCTTACTTTGACTCTTACTTTGACTCTTACTTTGACTCTTATTTTGACACTGTCGTTGACGACATCGTTCAGAATAACTGGCCTCTAGTAAGGCATTGTTTATGAGTTATTTTAATATATAAAAGGCTGTTGTAAATACATTTTTAGCATCAGTATCAATAAAGCTTTTGTAGAGAACACTTGTCTTTCTTTTAATAAGCTATACATATCTGATAGTAAGATTGCTGGATAAGCAACTTCTATCGGATATCCCTTTTGCCCTCAGACTTCCACTAAGTCGTAGACAATAAACTGTGTCTGCATTCCACCGGTAAAATCAATTAGTGGTTTACCGGTGATTAACGAATTAATTCGCGTCTTCGGCGCAAGAAATTCGTTACAAACTAATGTTGCGTCTGACTTTTTCATATCTAATATTTTCAGTGATTCACTAATTATTAAATCATTTATTTTATTTTATTTTCAAACATTAAAATTACAACATTTCTAAATCTAATAAACATGTTGAGAAAGAATACACGGTTAAGTTAAACAAGTTTAATATACTAGATACAATTAAGTTAAAGTAATGAATATTTAATGAATTTTTTTGTAGAAATCTCCAATAACGTATAAAAAATATTTATTATTGAAATCATTAATTTCGATGAATAAATTGAGAGTATAATATCGAAAAAATTGTTAATTAAAATAAATCTTTAAATACGATTTTCATATTTCGGTTGAGTTCTTCATAATATTTCCACATAATATTGTCAGTTATGGCACACTTTCTCTTATCGACAAACTTACAATCTTTAGACAAATATATTTCGCTTCTATAGTGCATAAAATAGCCATGTTTTGAACTTATTTCATGTATGACACAGGGTTTATATCCATTTCTTGACAAACATTTCATAGGATGGTGATTACAAACCGTTTCCACATTTCGAGTCGTGTGAAAACTTTTCGTATCAATGAAGGTCAAATTTTTGCGGTGAATGTGACGCATTGAATATAAATAAGGCTCAAATTGATCAGTTTTGGCATCGACATACACTCTGCCCTGCATATTAATGTATGAACATATATTTTCAATATGTGACTTGTTAGCAATCGATTCCTTTGAATAAAATGAGTGAAATGATTGTTTAGTTTTCATCATATTCAATTTCAATAACTTAATGCTTTATTTAAAGTAAACCTGAATTTGTTTAAACATTTGCGACCAGTTGTATACCTTATACGGAACAATAACTTCGTCGATATCGAAAACAGCTATATATTCATAATTATGAACATTTCTGAGAAAGCAATCATTTAATGCGGGTAATTCTTGTGGCCAAAATAAAGTAAAAGTTTTATTGAAATACCACTGATACAAAAATCTATTATTTATTTGATATCCTGGAAGCTTCAACCACCTCAAATCTACAAAATTCTGAGTAAAACGATCAGAAGTAATGAATTAAATTTTAAGTATAGCTAAGTCCATCAATGTGTTATTCAATACCTTTTCTCTATAATAATTCAACACTTTCTCCATATTTTTAGTCATAGCATATGAATAGAGAAATACTTTGTCTGCTCTAATATTTTTAATAACTCTAACCATTCTATGAGTCTTACACTCATATCAACAGTTCCAAATCGAAATGCTTGAACACAAACAGCGAATTCTTTTTTCACAACAGCTTTGTCATAAATAACTCTTAAATAGTTATCAAGTTTTACATCACATGAATCATTAGTTATTATCGCAACCACTTTAGGAACCAAATCATTTATGGCATTTGGTATATCACATGAAATTAAACAAGTCAAATATACCCCTCTTTGCATGAACTGTGTCGAAGGTTCGTACCAAACAAGATCTATTGATGAAACTTGTGATAAAATTGGTTTCCGTTTATTTTCAAAATATAATAAACATCTTCGAGACAATGATGTAGTGCACATATGGAAATACGTCCAATTAGTCAAATTTTTAAATCAAACTTTAAAATCTCACCTCATTTTGATTTTATTCAGAGCTTTAAAATGATCTGTCACTCCAATTATTTTAACCTTTTTAGTATTTTGTCGATTATCATAATATGCGTTATAGAGAAATACGGTTAATTCCTTACTATTAATGATTGACTGCCAATCAATATTATTGAACTTTAGTAAATGTGGTGATGGAAGTGGTGTCTCACAAACAGTTAAATTACTGTTTTTCCATTCGTCAGTGTTGTTGTATTTTTGCCATTCAGACCAATATTTGATTGCGATATTTGACTCTTTTTCAATTGAACTGAAAATTTCGTTTTGTGACATAACCGTTTGTTTTGGCAGACCATCAAAAACATTTTTATCAAATTCTTGATTTCTTCTTGAAAATGATTCATTTATTCCAAAATTTCTGATTATTTCCGATGAACCATTCGTTTTATGGACCCAATGATTGAGTGGCAATACTTTCATCTCTCGATTTTTGAAATTGAAAGAGTCGAATAAGTTTATTAAAAATATTACTAACATTAGGGACACAATGAATATTAACGTCCGTTTTATTTTAATGTTTGGAAATTTAATCAAACCCTTAAATACTGACATCTTTTACAACATTTAAGGTCACTAACAATATTTTGATCTCTATATTCTTCTTTGAAAATTACTACTCTAAAGAACGTCTGAAATAATTCAGACTAATGGTTACACTACTAGTCATTTTCTACTCACATATAATATCTTTAAACTATTCCCAAATATTGCTACAAATCCATAGATTTAATGCTGAAGTGAATAAATCGAATTTCATCAGAAATTCTAGTATGATTTCAACGATTTTTTGATTCTGTTTAAAACTTTAAAGTTTACTTAAACATTTCTTATGTGTTTATGTGGTGTCAATTGGTACTTATTACTATTATTACTTTTTCATGAGTCAAATTTTGGATCAAAATTTTATAGCCAATTTCAAATTAATAAATATCATGTTTTTAAACTAAAAATATTAATATACAGGATGATTCAGGCTATTTTTTACACTTTTGTATTATATTAATTACAGAAGTGTAAAAAATAGCCTGAATCAGCTTCTGTATGTTAGTTTTTCAAACTAATAGTTTTGATTATTCGTGCGAGTTATCTGTGATAAGAATCATGAACGTGAAACATATTTGAGCTATTGGTTTACTGATGATGTTATTTGAAACACATATTAAGAAAGTAATTACATTGTCGTATTGAATGTAATCAATATTACAAAGTCCATATTTGCTATAGACATAACTTTTATCAATTCATCATTAATAATAATAGTTTGGTTTATCCTTCTAATCAGAATTATCAATCATTGACTTAAAATTGCGTAGATTACTTCGCAACTTAATGGAGGATAAAGAATGGTCAAATTGAACTTTTATCTAACTTTGTGCTCGCATTTACTTCTTACTGTAAGTTATTTGAGTGATAATAAATAATAGAACAAATATTTGTCCCATTGATAAGGTTAGAAGCGTAACAGCATTACTATATCCATATGAAGTTGGTGAATGTTTGCTTGAGAATTAAACCTGTTCTCAAATAGATATAAACATTTGTTTGGAAGTGATTGTTGATCGACAATGCTGGTGTCTGAGGCCGTGCGGTTGAAGCGGCCGAATGCGGCGCCCGAGTTGCTTCTGATATAGACATTTAGACTGCTTAAGTAATAATAAATTGCTCATACAATAATTGTTGATTTTTGTTTATACTATATAGGAGAGTGGGCACGAGTAAGGTAACACTAGAGGTAGAAGGTAAGATCTTGTGTGTGAAACTTATACGAGTTAAAGATTAAAATCTGCCTATAGTCACGCCCATGGGACGCCGTTTTGAAATTTTAAAGAATGGGCGGAGCCTCACAGAGTTTCAATCGACTATATCCACCATGCTGGTCACGATCATACAGGGGTTGGCTCTATTTTGAATTAGTTCTTCGATGCCAGTAAACTTTGTATCACTCATACTCAACGTAAAATGTTTCTATCTAGAAGACATTTCTTTAAATATTTCAGATTTCTCGGGCATCCACTATTCACTGCTTCTAAAAAGAAATAAGATTTTCAACTATCCACTAAAAAATTTTGATAAAATTTATTCTGATATTACAACACTCCATCAGACTGGACCATATATCATAGCTCGAGATCAATGAATATCTTCCATCAATAATAAATCTAAACAATAACTCTTTCTTTAAATAACTTTTTCTAAAATTCTTCGCAGTAGTAGTGATAAGTCTTAACTCTAGTTTATTCAAATTTCTTTTCACGAACGATAATTTATTGAAGATATCCTATTATTTGTACATTTATTTCGAAATACCATAAAAATCAGGCAAATCTATCAACTTTCAATTGATATTGACTGCTATTTCAGAATTCAAGAAACTTGAGTTGTTACTTCAAAACAAAAACTTCGTAAATTCTTTTACAACCTCTGAAGATTTTCAATTATGAATATTTTAATTTGTATTTTTTTCTATTGATTATGTGGTTTGGGTTCCCAGGGCATTAATCTTTTGAATAAAAGAATTGCATATAATATATTGTAGTTAAACATTGTTGGCTTGCGTCATGAGATTTTATTTTCTTTTTCACCTCAAATTTTTAAACTATATACTTCTTATAACTTTTATCATATAAAACAGAGTAAAAGTATCTTAACCTGGCATGATAATAAATTGAGAGACCTCAATTTAGTTGTTTTTTTGATTTAATTTCCTATACAATGTAAGACTTATTCTCGAGTGTAACTTTTGCATCATCATATATGAGTTATGCTATTGTTTTAATGCACTCTTCCTGAGAGAAAATTTTGAGTTTATTTCTATAAATTGAGTTTTGAGATCAGAAACACCATGAATATAATTTAATTATATGATACAACATAAAAATGTACGAACTGAAACTTGATCTGTCTAAACTTTTAGTGCCGCAGGATAAGTTTACTTATCTATATAATAAAATGCTTAAATGCTCTTTCTGTACGACCAGTCAAAAACTTTCTTCGTGGTCATCACAGAGAAATCAGACTCGTTTCAATGTTTTTCATCTGACACAAAGAGTTAATTAAAGTATTTTTCAGACTAAAAGTTAACTACTATTCTATTTTTCAATTTCGTGAGTACGCCACTTAATTGAAACACGATACGATTTAAATAAGCAAAGTTCTGAACAAGAAAAGACATTGCGCTACATGCAAGTAACTCGCACACATAGCAAACGAAAACAACGATAAGTAAAATTAAGCTAAATTTTTTAATATTGTTTTAAGATTTTTTAAAGTGAAATTTTAGGTGTATTTTGTATCTGTGTTTGTGCATGTAGTTATATTATTACAAATATTAGTGATTGTGATACAAGCAAAAGATTCGACGACTAATAAAGTCGTCGAAGATTTAGTAAGGCTTTAGAGTTATTCTAAGTTTATAGACTAATACTAAATGAGAGAAAAAATTGAAAAATCTCTATTTAAAGAACTGTTTATTTGTTGAATAAAGTTTTAAATATTTATTTTTTATGAACTTAATAACGGGCTTTTGCCCGTATTTCTAGCTAGTTAATAGATATTTTAGAGAATGGAGTCAGGGTGAACGGCGCCACAGTAAACAAATACTTATGTACTTTATTAGTTTTTAATATGATTATAATCTAGAAACACAGTCATAAAGCAAAGTAAGAAGTTGTAATTGATTAAACGAATATATAATAGTTTACAAATAACCCTTACGACAAAAAAATCTGGAAACTAATGGCATATTTTGAGAATTAATTTTTCCGACCTAAACCCAATTCAACACTCATGAAGAATAATAAAGGATATTATTAAGAAAGATGAACCAAAAGAATTTCAACTATGGGTCGTGAAAATAAACCAATTGTGGGATAATTTATAATTAGACTATAGGAGTCATTGAACAGAAGTATGAAAGAACGCATTGAAAAGTGTATAGCTGCAGAGGGAGATCGAATTAACTTGTCATTTCTTTTTAGTTGTAATAATTAGAATTAAATGCATTCTTGTGATAAATTTGAGGTCAAAATATTGTAATTTTCATTAAAAACTTTACACTTGCATTTTCCGAATTTTTTGTCGCGAGGTATATAATCAACTTAATTGAGAATTTCAAACCACTTTTCACAAATTTTCATTTCTGGAGACTTGTTGATATTTTATTTAAAGTATCATACTTTCCAATTGAGGTAAGTTTCTAGAACTTTGGACAATAGTGCTGAACATAAAAATTTTTTGGCGTTCTTTCTATAATAAACCTATTACAAAATTTTTTCAAACAATCATATTTTCTCAGCTATTAATCAAAAGTTATTTTTAACATTTATTCCAACATGTAGTGACACTCAGCAAATATTTTTCCAAATCAGAACCCCATTCCAAGAGTGATGAATACTTCCTTGAGTACTTCTACTTAATTTCTTATGCATAAGATTAGTAGAAAATATTCACACACTCTTTATAACTAGTTTAGTTTTCAAGTAAGAAATCAATTCGCGAGGAAGTAAATGTCTTGAATCACTAAATAATAAGTTTGGATAATTATTGACTAGAAATGTTCTACAAATTTGTTTCAAAGTAAAATTTTGCTCAAATCCTAGATTTTCAAACTGATATAAATTCAAGGTATCACATTTTGCATCGACTAATGCTTTAATAACAATTGCTTGTTTACTACTATAACACTGTTCATCTATTGCACAGTAAATAGGTGTTCGAAAGCGTCCATCTTTTGCATCAGGGTCAGCACCACTTTGGATGAGTAGACTTATAAATTCATATAAATATGACTTGTTGATAACATTCGTATTGACAACAGCATAATGTAGTACTGTTTTTCCAAAATAATTTTTATAGTTGAGTATGTTTTTATTTTGAGCCTAAGTTAGAGTTGTAAAAACAATTAAAAATTAAGTATTATATTGAAAGTAATTTGATATACCATTTACCTCACAGTAGTTTATCATTAATTCTACCAGATTTAATAGAAGTTTTGAACCTATCTCATTATCTTTTGACATGTTCAATGAATTTGCCTGAGTATGTTTCAAGGATTGAATGAGTATGTGAAACGGTGTATTGCCGTTATTATCTATTATATCAATCTTCGCTCCTGTTTTAAAAAAAAGCAAATTAGTTTTAGTTTCAATAAGATTAATTAAAGTTAAATAGCTTAACGACTGCTAGAATTAATTAGACTTTGGTTTTGTGAATAGCTTTAATAGAGTCTGGAGGACTAATCTTAAATGTTGAGACAATACAGCGCGAATTTAAATAAGACTCATATAAGTATGCGTTTTTCAGTCTTAGTGTTCGAATATGAAAGAATTTTTGTCATTTAAAAGCAATTTGCAAGATTAGATTTTAAATTCTTCATTAAAATAACATTATCTGACTATGTATCATACTCCCTAAGAAAATATTGAAACTAAACAAATCACGCATTAGGTCACGAAGCGACTTAAATTCTTTTATAGGTTAATTATTAAGTGAAGGCTTTACAGTTTTTAAGGTTGTTTCGAGTTATCTAATTTCTCGTAATATTATTCTAATGGAAATAGGAAAATGAATGTTTTAAAAATTGCTTTCGGCTAATAAAAAATTCATTTTAAACTTTGTGAGTGAAAATACTCATACACCTAGGTTTATCTAAACTAATGCTGTCTCAGTGTTGCATCATTAAGTCAGCATATCATTTTCCAATCCCTAGTTATCTAAAGTAATGTAGAAGTTAAGTAGAGAGATAATCTCTCTTCTTAAATTAAAATTAAATTATTTCGAAGATGGTTTCAATTTAGAATAAATTATTAGATCTCCATGGCTAAATTGTAAAAGCGAAATGTTGAAGAAATAAAGCGAGTTTTATGTTCGATAGATAAAGTAATCTATGCACGTAATATCTCTCAAGGGTAAAAACTGATAGCCATGAGAAAAAAATTCAGAACACGCATAATTTCCTTAAAGCGGATCAATATTTTTTTTCGGCGTATTGCTCGTGAGTAGAACTTTTTTCGTTATTTATTGCATTCATAAAAATTGTCAAAATTTACTTTTTAATGATGCTTTTCATTTCAGGTAAAGCTTTATTACTTTACGAATGCCTTGATGCTAAAGTCGTTTGCGCTAACACATTGAATGTAAATCATTCTATTTCAAGAGTTTCTTTTTCAGACAAAAGATTTATTTTGCAGTTAAAAGCGTAAGGTAGTAGTTTTCAGATAGAAACCATCACATCGAGACTTCATTAGGCCTTTTAATGAATACTGAAAATTTTTAAAAGAATCTGAGAATTTTGTTAGTTCTAAATTGAAAATCTTTATAACTGTAAAACTAAAATAACGGTTTACATTATTGTTATTTGTGACAAATTCTGAAAAACAAGAGGGATGCACGACTAAATATTATACTTTATGATAAAATGATTAATAGTTGTATCCGCTATTATCTGGAATCTTTCTCATATTTTCTTAACAAAATAAAAGACTGCAACAAATAAAGGCAAATATTTTTAAGAATATAATAAGTATCTATTCCAAAAATTGGGATAGGAGAGTCTTTTTAGAATTATTTGCATATGCATTTTGATTTTTGATTCTGAACCGGAACAGCACAACATGTTAGTCGAATTCAGTGTCTGATAAAAATAGGTTGCATTTCATAATATTTTCTATTATTCTAATGTTTTTGCGAGCATTTAAATGTTAGTATGGTAATAGTTACACAAAAGGTTTGACGAATTTTCGGCTTAATAACTTAATTCTTAATTGAATGCAGATTCAGAGTACACGTGTCTATTACTGAGAGAACTCTTTCTTCGGCCGAAATTAGATGAAAACACGAATTTTTCTCATTGTGAATAAAGATAGAAGCCCTTATAGGTTGTTATATAGAATAAGTCTAAAGTGATAGTCCTTCTTATTTTATCTGATCATTTATTTTGAATTAGAAAATACTACAGTATTTGAAGAATACTGAGAAGTTATAATTAATGTAAACAGTTAATTTGTTCGTGTAGTTCGTGTAATTCATGTCAACATATTTTACAGTGTTTGGCTCTTGAGAAATATTATTTCACAATGATTACACTGAGTTCAATGAAAAAAGTATTTCAGTTTAAATTCAATCTTGGTTGAACGTAGTTTTCTCAGGAAGATAACCACAAAAATAGAATGAAGATTTCGAATATAAAGCCGAAAATTGAACAAAACTTTTGCATACCTTTATGGAGAGATTTTCGAACGAGGCAATTAAACAGCAATTATTAATTGTATTTGAAATATTAGAGAACAAAACTTTTCTATAAATTTCTCTTAGGATATTGATATAACGTGTTATCTATTCTCAATTAAATATGTAAATGTGTATCACTCGAAGTCTAATTTTTTCCAATTTTAATTTGACCAATAGTTGAGCAAAAGTTTTAAAAATTTCAGATTCATTCAGTTTTTAGGTCTATTCCGGGTTATTCCGAAAAAACTATTGACTAATTAGTTGTCATAATTAGTTATTCAATTTTGAAGTATACACGTAAATGAGAAAAACTTTGCAATAACGATTAGATTTTTAAAACTTACCATAACACACGATATGCCGCATTAATTCATATTCTTTAGTATAAGCAGCTCTATGAAATATAGTCCATCCATACTGATCTAAACTGCAGTTAATATCGATCATATCACGAGACAATATATTTTCCAAAGCAATATATGATTGAGTATCAATACAATAATTCAACACTAGTAATGACACTCTAGAATTATGTTTACTGGATTTCTAAATAGAAGAAAAATTTACTTAAAATTTCAATGATATTGATAAATATACGATAAAATCATACTTTTATCACAATTTGCAATAAATCAAACTCTTCATGGTCTATGAGATTTTTGACATTATTACATGATTTTTTAGATAACTTTTTATTATGCAAAATATATTTACGAAAATAGTGAATAGTTCGGCGCTTAACATCTAAAGTACACTTCATTCTCTTCATAATGAAAGCGAATATAGAGACTAGATATTTAGATCATTAACTATTTATCGAGTCTTTCGCAACTGAGGAAAAGATAAGATTTTTACTTTATATCTTTAGAATTTTCTCAGCAACTCATAAACGCATAACCTATTTACGATTTATTATTATTCATGGCACGTCTCAAATTTTATCTTCTACCAAACTAATTAATGAACGAAAATAATATTTCAAATTTAAACTTCATGTTAGGATGTATTTAATTTTTAAATCACAAAATTGAATAAAAGTGAAGGTTTTTAATCCTTAAATCATTTAAAACAAAACTAGAAGGAATTGCTTTATCAATGCCACTTAAAAGTTGACTTTTTCCTCAATAAAACACCGGTTTAACAAGCTTTAAACTGCTATGTGCGAAAGAAAGTTGGAATGAGTTCTTTGCAGAGATATTACTTAATATCTGCTGGAAAACTATTTATCTTTAAGATCAAACTATCCAAAGTTGTGAATGGGTGATCTATTTAAACAACATACCAAATACGTATTGTATCAATTTTGCTTAGATTTCCTGTTGAGTGAAAAATACGAAAAGACAAGCAATCAAACCTTGTAACACTTTCTGATATTCATAAACAAAATTTTTACATGCTAAGGATTCTCTCTTTAGTCGTAACTTATGACTAATGCGAGAATTCTTAACACATGAAAATTTTGTTTATTTATGAATATTGTTATATAAATTTAATATTTTTATGATATAAATTTCTTATTTTTGAAATATTAATTCAATATATGCAATATATTTGATACAATTTTGGGTTATGACTGATTCATTAGGTTATGATTCAATAAATCCTTAACACTATGGTAGAAATAAAATGATCAAAATTTTTTATAACATTATGAAGGAATGACCTAAAAAATTAGATATATATGTTCTTAAAGTTTTGGATAAAAAACTTAACTTGCAAGTTGAAGTTAGGTCTACTATCAATTTTATAGATCTTTATTTAATTGGAATATCAACATGATTTGTGAAAAATATAAGGTTAAAAGCGTAGTAAAGCACATCTTTTGAATGGAGAATTAAAGGAAAAATGATTTTGACATTGTCAAAAGTAAACGGTAATACGGTCATATGCTAATAGTGATCCAGTAAGTTAACCAATAGACCACTGAGAAGGTTATAATAGTAAATTTTAACTTTATTCATTGAATAAGATCTCAAGATTATTTAAATACAATAAAATATGACTTTGAAGTCAAATAGAATTAATAATGAGTGAAAAAACTTTCTTATTAAATATTTGCCTAATCCTAAGCGTAAGGGACCTAAAGGGTCAGTAGTAGTCAGTATTCGCACGTGTCAAATTGTTTCGAATTGAGTTAGACATTGAATAGCTTGCCTGAGAAAGTACAATTTATGAAATAGCTTAAAATTTTGTTTTTTTGAATTAATGTAAATACAGATGTTTTCAATTAATGATATTTATTGTAAAATGTGACTTTGTTAGAAAATGTAACTTTTTTGTTAGATAGGATGACTATCCATCCTGTTTTTGACGGGACAGTCCTGTTTTTAAAGATAAAAGATAGAAATCCTGTCAGACCTAAACACTCGACGGAACAATTAGTTGTCCCGTATTTCAACTTTCATTTTAAAAAAAAGTGTCTAGAAAAATATTTCTTAGTAATTCAAACATTGAATTTATTTTACAAATGATAAGGGATTAAGAAACCCAGTTTAATGTTTTGAATACCTATGGTTTAAAGGCAAAATTTATTGAATTAATCTTTTCCGCCCTGACTTATATCTGGAACAACCAGTATTTCTTACTTTTAAAAACCCTTTGATAGATGCCATTTCTAACAAAATATATACCTTTGAAATCGACCATGACTAATAATTTTCGATGTTTTAATATTAGAATATACTGCTTGATACCTAAATATTAGCAATGACTAATAAAAGTGACATTTTTCATTTAAAAAATGTAAGGGTCACTCCTTTAATATTTTTGTCCCGTCATGAGATAAGGTGGTCACCCTATTGTTAGATTAAGTCTTGATAAAAATGGTGGTAAAGATTATACTAATACAGTATTTCCTCTTTAGTACTTACTTTGTAGTATTTACTCTCATTATAATTTTATTGATGCTTCCAGTCTATGCAGAAATCCCATTGAAATAATGTCGAAAAAGTCTCTTTAGTATTTGAAGAGCTTATTTCCAAGAAGGCTTAAGTGTCTATATTATAAAGTCCCGTAAAGATTATAGCGAACGCTCAAACTAACAGACCCTATAATATAGACACTTAAGCCCTTTTGGAAATAAGATCTTCATTTATCCAGATATAATTTATACTCGTTATTATTTGCTCAACGACTCAGTCACTATAGCATAAGAGAACACCTCATTATTATTTACTTGAATTGTTTTTGAATAAAAATGAAGAATTCGAAGAGATTGAATTTGAAATAAAGCTACCAACAAATTTTGAAGTGCTAGATATGATGCAGCAAATAAATGAATATTATTTCTGTATAAATCAGTTTCTGACAATGCTTTCAAGGCATTGAACACATTAAAAGACGAAACGTATGTGACTAAAATAAAAACCTCAAACAAAAGTCAATCCTCAATTACTTTCAGACGAATTAATAATTTTACAACAATTTGCTATCAACTGTTAAACAATCGTTGCACTTTATAGTGAACTTAAATCTTAATAATAAATTTGATTTTTGAGATATTTATAGGCATCTCTATAGTATTTAACGTCGTTATTATTTAGTAAATTTTACAGACCCTTCAAGTAAGTACTAAAGATCTAATGCTGTATAGTGAAATAACTTACTTATATCTAAATATGGTTGAATTGAAAAACCTAAAATCATGATACATATTATTTTAATATTAACATCATAGTACCTTTTTGTGTCCGATAAGACGTGTCTATAAGAAAAAGTAAATGTTACTGAAAAACTGGGGTAAGACTTATAAGCAAGAGCGACTTATACATTTACAATAAATATTAAAACTCAATCTGTAAGATTTTTTATGTTCAATAGAGTTCAATTAAAAGACAAATAAAACATATGAATATGTGATGGTTATTTTGTATGTGAGCTAAGACAATGAACTTTATTTCCAGATTTTTAAGTTACAACTGGAAAGTACTTCAACTTTTCAAAAGTTTATCTAAGTATAACACTGATAAACTCCTACGTAAATTCGTTAACTTTTTAATTACTATTTTTTCATATGCTACTTATAGGCCAGTACGATTTATATGTTAAATCAAAAGTTTAAATTTCAAAACTTCTACTGCGACTTATCTGCGAGTGAGTCTTATCGGCCGTAAAATAGGGTAAGTTAAGCTATCAGACGTCCTGGAGCTTCCGGTTTTGTATCAGTATTAACAAATTTAGCTGAAAAATACTTCTTTATCAGAATTGCCACCCTTCAGTCTTTTGGGCCGAAAGTTAGCCTTTTTAAATTTTGACCAGCCCGAAACCTAGGATCTTGGGGCTGAAGTTATGGGTCATCCTTTTTGAGGTTCTCTAAGTATAGATTTACTTTTAACTTAGAATGCAGTTATGAAAACGAGATCTCATCTTATAAGACCAGTTTTTCGTAAAATTAATAAGACGAGCTGAGACAAGTTAACAGAAATCTACTGAACAAAAATCTTTTCACTACAAATAATAAATTGATTATATATCAAATTTACAATTTAAATTGCATAAAAATCATGTTCAATGAGCAAAAATGAAATGAAACCATGCTTCATAACTGAAATACTTTAATGCAAATCATATGCCCTAATCTCAAGATAAGGGGAAATTAATCACAAGATTAAGATCAGAGTTTCAACGAGATGGAACGGTATGAAATAAAAATTTTGAAAAAAAGATTAGGCGAGATTTATTGAACTATACGAGACCGAGATGAGATCAGGACTCAAAAATCTTAATGACTATTATATGTAATTAAATCCAGAATAAAGGGAGAACTCTTGTAGTTTTTGAAGTCGGCCGCTTTGGCAGACCTAAGATAGCAACACTGTACTTCATATGCCCTTTACACTTTTCAAAATTTTTCAATTTTTTCTAAATATACTCTGATATTTGCAAAATTTAAATGTATCTGAATAAAATGGACAAAACTTGGTCACACTTTCGTAATTTTACAAGCATATATTAACACATTAGCGTAATGTTAAAAGTGCCTGTACATGAAGCGTGACAACACGTGAGGCACAGACTATACATCAACTTCTTTCAAGTGAGGTTTTAAAACTTTCAATAATGTGAGCTATTCGTAAGGTGCAGGCTGCAACCGCGAAAATAGAGTAAGCTTATTAACTTTTAATTGACTACAAAACAAAAGATTAGATATTTTTCAATATTTTACTAATTTTTTCGATTTTAATTATTTTAAAGGCCAGAACATAACGTATAGAATGAAAAATTTATAAACAAATCACTCAATCAAATTCGTGCGTGATGTTGAATCACTCGCTTTTTATATCATATTTTGAATAATTCGAACTTATTTTTATTAATTGTAGCTTAATATGATTAATGAAAATACTCATACTAAGTCATGGGAATCTGATTATTATTAATTAATATAACTATCAATTAAAGTAATTATGTTCAGTGGAATAAGTCAAAACTACAGCCTTCTTTATGTAGATTTTCGGAATTGAATAAATTATCCTCGATGAGGGCTATGTCACATTTAAAATATGGAACTCTGTGTTAATTCATAATTTTTATCTAAGTTTTAGCTTAAAACATAATTTAAAACTCAAACTTTGAATAAATCAATATATTGATATTTTTAATTCAAATATTGAAGCTCTAAAATTAGAGGACTAGTTTCAAGAATAGGAGTTAACTATGAAATGATGGATTAACATAGAACTATAAAGTTAATCACGGAAGTTCTCTATTTAACCTTAAAATTAATCCATTTGCAATACTTTAGCACAACTATTTCATTAACAATAGCCTTAAATTAGTCTTCAATATATATTTCTTTCTCATTCGAATATAATCTCATAGAAACGGTATTTTAATAATGTTGTTTAATCTACAAATTATCGATCTGAGTATTTAATTATCAAAATGGCAGAAAATTTATCAAACTCTTATATTTTTGATAACAGTAGATCAGTGACGGGCAAAACATAGGTTGACATGTTTGAGCATAGAAAGGACATATTTATATGCTCGATTTATCGCTCGACTTAAATCAAAGATCAAGTCGAAGTTTTGAATTTTCCATCTTGCCACGCTCCAACGCAGTTAAGATAACTCACACGAATATTAACAGCTTTTTCATCGTTGTCCTAATCATTCAATTAAAATTATTTCTGGCTTTTCGACAATCGAATCAACAGTTGGTCGATAAATGAGTTGTCTATAGTTTGGATTTAGATCCATCTTAAATGTGTAAGCGGATTTTGCAAAATTTAACATTTACTTTATTATTCTTTAATCATGAATATAAATGATTCAATTCTTTGCAAGTTTTTAAGTAATTGATTTATGAGTAGTCAATATTATGAGTTAATAACATTAAGATCTTGAGCTCAATTTAGATGTTATGTTACTTCGAAATTCAATTTAAATTATTATAGTTTCGTTCATATCATTTTCAATATAGTACTATAATTGTGCCTAGAGTGCAACTTTATCAAGTGTAAGATGGAGTATAAATTTCAAAGTGGGGACCATAAGATGAATTCTTTGATCTGAGGTTTTACACTTGTGCTGGAGGCTGAAGATGCTGAAGTCTCAAAGCTGAAAAGTTGGTATTATTAATTATGTTCAAACCTTACATCAATTTTCTTAAAATGTTCATGATACTGCGAAAATTAAAAATTTATTTATCATTTAGATCGGAATTTTTTAGCTGCTTTTAATTTTATTAAAAGCTAACACAATTACTTGTCAGTCATGCTCTCTGGATAACAATGACTGACTGATAATTATTTCTTAAATAGAAGTTTAACAATTTGCATTGAAATGAGAATCAGGACAAAAACCATAGCTAATATCATACATATCAATAGGAAAACCTTATATAATTTAATTTAATTCAGAAGCAATTAAAATGTCAACAGTCTTTATTAATGATTAACTATATTTGAATGCATGTTTCATCATTGGTATAGTCTTGAGATTTTATTTTGAGACACCGTATGCAATCTCTTATATATCATATTTGAACAGCAAAAAAATGTGCTGAATAATAGAAATTTAATTCTGATTTATTAATAATGCAATATTTTTGTAGTATCAGACAAAATATCGCGTACAAAGATTAATATTGCATTATCAATAAATCAGAATTAAATTTCTATTATTCAGCATATTTTTTCACTGTTCATATAGGTTATATGAAAGGTTGCATAGGGTATCTCAAAATAAAATGCCAAGATTATATCTAATATGAGTATATCTGAACAAGTGATAGGAAATTTCTTGAACTTCTATTGAGTCCAAGCAGACTTTTTGACAGAAATTCTTTCTAGCTTCTCAATATAGCTCCTGAATATGAATTCTCAATGCTTGTTTTTCCCTAAACTTGAAAGACCAGAATGTGATAAAGAATTGAACATCATATCTCTTAGAATGTAGAATTTGCATTTGAAAAGCCTCTATTTCTTGTTAATTAGCAAAAATTGTTCATCAGATAATAATAATACATTACCTTGCAGATAATCAATAACTTCCAAATTATAGCTAAAGCGAAAAGATTGTTTAATTTTTTCTTCATCAATGATATCAAAGATACTTAAAAACTTTAAATTATGTTTAATTATTATTTCAAATTTAATTAATTCCTATTCATTTATGATTCAGCAAAGCTAAACCCTCTAAATTTTGAAAATATTTCACTGTGGCATTACGGATTCCAAAAACTCTTTTACCTTTAATAAATAGAACAAACTCTTGAATATGATCTTACTTTCAATAAAATTTTTCAATAAAAAACATTATTTAAATTGAAATATATTGAAGTAGAGAGAGAGAGAGAGAGAGAGAGAGAGAGAGAGAGAGAGATTGAAATGTTTATTGTAAATATGTAATGCATTTTATGCAATTCAACTGATTTCTTTGCTTATTCTAGAATTTGAGAATAAGAACATCCATTACTTTAAACATTTTTATTTCATAGTTATGCTTAGGAAAGGATTGCAATTATTTTGAAAAATAAATCTATAAATTAGCCACGAGTTGGTATAAGATCAGTTTAAATATTAATATATTACATTTTGGGCTATAACTTTTAAAGTACTCATTATTTTTCAGTGCCATCTTGTAATTATTTAGTTGAATACTTATTAAATATAGAAAAACATTGAATTTAATTTGAGTGAAAAATGAATCGTCCAGAGCTCCAGAAATCAGTTACTGACTATGAACAACGAGTTTTCATCAAATTCGGAGTCCTCCTCAACAGGACTGTAACGGACATCCATGAAGATCGATGGGAACGGGTCATTGAGAATGAGGGTGAATACCTTAACTAATCAGGAATGATGTACTAAAATTTCATTTGAATCTGTTCACTAATTTTTGAGATATTAAAAAAATAAAAAAACAAGTTTTGATCCGGACAACCTAATATCTCATATCGAGGTTGTGTTTAAAATTATTTTAAGCCAATGTATTTTTTGTGGACTTTTGTTTGGTATTCGTCTGTAAAGCTATAGATAAAGTTAAAATAACACCAGAGTTATTTTGCAACTTACTGCATTTAACTTTATAAAAGCTTAAGTCATTATTTTGTCAGTCTGTCTCATTTTTAGATGAGTAAACAATTGAATTTCTTTTTTAAAAATTCGAGCTGTAAACATTGACCTAATAGTAAAAATTGTGCAAAGGGTAAAATTGCTTTTACAGGAAAAATGAATGTGCTTATTCTGATTGATAAAAAATTAATCCACTACAGTATATCTATTGTTCTAATTGAATATTAAAAGTTATTCATCATTCTTTTTTGGTCGCTTCGCAAAAGGCTATTGATTTTCATCTTCAAATTGTTTTTTAAACATATGAAACGAATTACATAGCAAATAATCACTGAAGTCTCAATAGAAAAATCCAATTTTAGCCAGTTCTTCAGGCTTTATGAGATCATATTTCCCAATCTTTTCATATTAAAGTATCTCTGCACATGTTAGATCACCCAAATTTTTAATACATTGATAAGAGATCATAGATGAACCTGAATAAAAAATTCCAGCATCCAATCTTTACCCCTCAGAATTTCGTTCACCTTAGTGTTTGGTCCTCCGATTTAGCTCTTACTGAAATCAAATAAGAAACTTTTCATTAAGATCAACTTAAATGCAAAATTCAAGAAAACTTGTACAGTTTCTAAGTAGCTAGAGCGCATGATTACATCTGAAAATCTCTTAAAACCAGCTTATGATAATTTTGAGAGTAAATTTAAAAATTATATGACAACATAGATTTGGAGTATTATGTTCAAATTTAAAGATTAGTAGATCAGTTAGATTCATATGCTCTTCTTTGAACATAGAGTATTCAATCTGATTTCTAAAGATTTAAACCTAATTGTATTTATGCAAAATACTAATAAATAAAATAAACTTTGGAACCATAATCCTATTGCATTCGCTTTTGCCTTTACTAATTTCAATCGAAATAACTATTATTCAAATTTAAATTCAACTGTTACATTACATTGAATGATAGAAATTCTTAAACGACAATTTTCAATATAAATTCTTAAAAACTATTAATAGTAATATATAAGTGAAGTGAGTGCAGTGGTATTTTAGCCTCAAAGAATATTTTATGTGCTTGTATTTACGTTAAATATCTCAATTGTCAATAAACTTGAATTTAAAGTTTATGTCAAATCTATTAACTATACATTTCAAGTCAATAGAAATTAATTGAAATGATCAGTGAGTATTTAGGTAATAAAAAAAGAGTTAATGAATTCTAATTCTGAGCTCAACCTTTCAGGTGAAGGTCTGATTTTCGAAAAATTGAAGACATGAATTAGTTCTGTTATATCTCTAACTTAGGCTGTTTAGAAAAAGTTTTCAATTTAGAATTTGCCAGAGCTTTTTAGCATCGCTCAGTTTTTTGTGAATATAACTGATTCATTAAAAGTACTTAACAAACTTTGTTGCTGTAGAGAAATGAGCTCATCAACAATTTATATCTTAAATTTTCTGCTAGTGAAACAGTTAAGGGTTCTTCATTGCAATACATTGCTTAACATACATTCAAATATATTAGAAACATTTGAACTGCCAATAGAGGGAAACACAACTAATATTCTAGTATTAGAAAGCTTGTTGCGAATAAAGCATATACTTACTCGTGTAAACAAAAACAAGCTAATCCATGTGAATAAAATAAAGTTAACATTTATATTAAAATTATTTAGATCGAGAAACATGTCAGAAAGCCACAAAGCTTTATCTGATAAAGAAGAGGTTGTCTATGATAGCAATGAATATTTTATAGACGGTTTACTTCCGTCAACATGTGACCATATTAACTGGCTTTGTGTTGATTATACAGATGAGAGAACAGGAGCCGCTAAGGTACCACAAGATATAAACTGTGTCTCAAAATGTGGTAAATGGTTAATATTCACAGAAACTAAAGATGTTGATGATGTCTGGTTTAAAATTAAAACTGCTGTAAAAAGTGGAATTTTAGGGTTTTCGGCAAAAGTATCGACAATCAAACCTAAACCGGGTATAGATTTTCAGGAAAATTGATAAATTTTTTATTTAGTCTTTCAACTTGCAGCCAATATTGGATATGAGCCAGGAAAGCATGTTATCTGTGTTTATACGTATGATTACTCTGACTATGAAGATGTAATGAGAGTCAGGAATCAGTTAACTATTTTGGGTTTCACTCAGAGATTGGGGTATAAGGCAGATGTTGACACTTTGGCTGGCAAATATCGAGCGCGCGGACATAAAAATGTTTGTATATATAGGTGTTGATCCGCAAATGAAATTGTTTACTTGTCGTGAACTCAAACCGATCGTTTCTTATGGTAATCTATAAACTTTTACTCATGTTTTCATCATAAACATAAAAATACAATTTAAACCTATACCTAACTCATGTAATAACTAATTCGTATTAAAGCTTTTAAAAGATAAGAAATTGTTTAAACCTTTTTGTGATGTTTCTAAAAAAATTACTACTAAATAGAAGAAAATATGAACAGCATACAGCTTTTATTAGATAAATAATACTTTGGCTATTAATTATGATGTCTATAATCTATAATATTGGACAAATAATGATAAAAATAATGATCAAATACTATAACAAAGTTATGAGCAATGAATCAAATATTGGTAAAACTTAGAAAGTAATTGAATACTCAGAGACATTTTCACAAGTTGTTTAATAACAGTTGATATTGCTGATAAAATGCGTGAAGAATGAGACATTTCCTATAATTATTTTTTCTGGAATTCACATCATAAATACCTCATTAGAACCAATAGCACAATATAAGTCAATATGTATTTGAACATTTGAATGACAAATTCACCACAAATTTAATGATTTATTATATTTTGTCAGAGGAAAATATTAGCGAACCAAAAAAGTTGTCTTTTTCATAGTCACAAATCCTGCGATTGTGAATCCAAATGTCGACTCACGAGATATTGACATCAATAGTAACTGTTTTGTTGAATCTGAATCACTGCCAAAATCGAGTCCTTCTATAGTCCCAAAAGACTTTTCATAGACAATTCCATTGATCAGACAACTGGCTATCAGGTTGAGAGCTGGAATTATTGTCCCGAATATGAATTTACTCCAAATTAGTTGATCTAAGATTTCATATTTATCGCCAACAATCAGTTCTGGAGCGACAACTTACCAAATATCTTGCCTTTAAATGTGACATGCACATCAATGCTAAAAGTTTTGTAGTCTTGTAAACTTGTTTGAATTTAATATGTAATTTAATTAGAAACTTGCTCATATCTGTGTTAGTATTATCATTAAGATGAAGTAAGCTTCTATGGTAAGCAGCTTTTATGTTTGTTGAAAAGTCATATTCAATCTATATTATATTAAATGTAATAAGAAAATGAAATTAAAAATTATCAAAGGAAGTGAACCAAGATAATTTTTGAGAGTAAGCTCAGCCGAAAGTGCTAAAAATATGAATTATTAGTTGCTTATCTGGCAGCCGTGACTAACGTTAAGTGTAAGCCCGACCAGAGATTTTCGAATCAAGCGAACATGCCTTAAGCGTAAAATGGTGTTAATTCTGTTTTTCAACTCTAATTAAGATTATTTGGTCCAACATTTAAAAGAAAATACTTTTGAATTTTATTTAGAGCTTTACTAAAATATTAACTTGACTATACACGAAGTTTCAGTCCAATCATATATCAATTCTTAGGTTACTGCATTTATTTGATCTTCATTCTATCACATAATTAAAACTAGTTAGGTATTGAACAAATAACATAAAATACAAAATATTTTTCACCAATAATGAAATTAATTCGCTATTACTAGGTTGTGAATTACATGTAAATGCATGCTTTTACTGCTTGTTTAGATCATATATTAATATATGATTATCACCCGTCTGGGTTTTGCTGAGACTGTCCTAGATTGAGGCTAATTGTCCCCAAACTGAAAAAAATTGTTACGAGAACGCTTCAACACACATATATCTCGAGTAAATTGTGATAATAAAAATTTGATATTAAGAAATTTCAAGCTCATTTATTAACCAATATTAAATTACGTATAAATAGTGTATAGAAACTAAATTGAAACTTGATCGATAGATCAAATACAGTACTTTTCAAGTACAGTACATTCTCAATACTTCATTTTTAAATGATATAGTGGTAAGTATGATATGGTCTTTAGCTTCGAGGATTGTTCTCCAGTCTGCAGTTTGACTCTCGAGTTAGAGGTTGAATTTTTCGACATATAAAAATTCTTAGTGAAATATTAGAAAAATAACTTAGTAAAATTCTCGATTTTTTTGAAAAATTAAATATTTTTTCTGCAGAATGGTTAATCAAACTAATATAAAGAATTTTTGAAGTTTATATTAAGATATTTGAATTATTATGTCAATTGATTGTTGTAATGAAATCTATATCCAAATAATCATTTATAAAAGCAATAATAAGTTTAGCTTGTGCATGAAAATACGACTACTCGTAAATTTCATTGAAAATACAGTATTACTAAAATATATACTAACCCCATTTGGTTATTTTTATTCAAATTTGAACTAAGTTAGAACAATGGGCTTCAAGATGTGAATCCCGAAATTTTTATAAACTTTTGTATGTATTCAATACTCATATTTCATATAATTTTCAATAAAATGTTTTAGCATTTAAACATAGGTGTATTTTTTGAACATATGTACACTTTAGTATATTTTTCCTGACTTGACTTAAGAAGACTGCGGTCACAACATTATACATTTCATAAGTTCTGTCCAAATCTTTAAATAAGCCCTAAAATGAGACAACTTTCATCTTACACATAAATATATATTTCTGTTAAATTAAAAAATATTTATTACTCTGTTCTCTGAAATATTTATGTGTTTTAAGCATACTTAACACAATTTATCCTTTTCTCTAGAACTTTTTAAGTTTTTATCTAAAGATTGAGCTTTTCACGAAAACTACATAAAAAGACAACTACTTTGAAGCTGCACCTTTTGAAGATTTAATTGAGTTTTGGAATTCCATAGTTATGCTGACGCAATATTAAACGAGCTCTTTGGGCATAAATTTTTTCTGAAATGACTTTCCAGAAATTATACTTTGTTTAGCTGGTGTTCTCTATAAAGCGTGAAAGAACAATATAGTGAAACTATATTCCGTATTTCATCAAATTTAAACCTAAATAATTCAATGATTTTTTGTAAACATTTATATACATATATTTCGAAGCTCAAATTAATATTATGTTTTATGATGGTCTCTAATGATAAGATACTTTGTATTAGTGCTTAGTTTTAATTTTCCTTTTATGAAGACTTAATTAACTACAAACTATTACTGTGTGGTAACTCGTGGTTGTGTCAGATATTTGTTGCCATAATTTTTTTTAATAAAGTCTGTCAAGTGACGAAATAATTTTCTTTTAAATGAATTTTTAGTCAAACTGAATAGAAATCAATCATATTACAAGCATATTAATTGATTGCTAAGATTGTTTAATTACTTCCTAACTCTAGAAAATTTTATACATTTCTGATTTTCAGCTACGAATTCGAGTTAATTGGTACAGATTTGTCAAAATAAATACTACGTGAATCCTAATGACGAAATGTAAGCTATGACAGAATAGCTTTGCTGTAATCTAACTGTTTCTTCACCATATACGTCACACTGACAGCCGCTTACTTAGGTCGCTAAATTCGAACTTTATAGTAAACTAGTTCGCCATAATTAGTGATACACTTTATTGTAATCGAAAAAAGATTGAAATTCATTGCGATAAAAGTAAAGTTTTACACAATAGACCAGAACAACATTTCAAAGGAACAACCAAGCTATCATTTCATACTAACAACAAATTATTGATTGTTACAAAAGAGGGTATATTATATGAAATAAAATATGAGCATGAAGACTTTTTTACTTAAATAATGAAAATTCAATAATAAATTCATCTACTGTATAGTTAAAAAATTGTGCAACAAAGAAATCATTGATATTATCAACGACGAGCGACATTATGTTGCTATCAGTTCTGATAAAATAGTTTATTGTTGGGGTCATATTATAACAAGTACATTATAACAATTGATGGTTCAATTAATTGATATGACGATAAGTTGCCTCAAATATGAATCTATTATCAAAATAGAAAATTTTGATAGCAATTTCGATAAAATAAGAATATCTACTTTTAACAATGAATTCATAGTATTCTCTTTATTGAGAGCTGAGAACTGTAAAGAGATTTCGGACAGTTCCTTACATGAGAAAAGATGTATGAGTTAAAAGAAATTACATGAAGTGTAATTTGAGTTCAAGAAGTTGAATGCACTCAACTGTCAAATGAATAATAATGGAATTTATGAATGCGATAGAGTTATTGAACATACAGTTCATATTTTTAAGCCATACCAGATATTTGAAAGGTTTGTATCTTAAATTGAAGTCGATTGGCAACTGCTTTAGAAGTCTTATTAAAATTCTTAATCAAGCCACTAATACTGGCTTAACTCTTAAACATTTTGTTCTCAAACAAAGGAATATAAGCTAGGTAAAGAGTTTTAACTCTAAGTATCTGAAACAGATTTCCTTAAATTTAATATGAATTCTATTGAAAATTCAAAAATACAGGTTAGGCAGATGTTTGCGAACAGCTTAATTAAGTAACACTAGTTTAGCCATTTCAGGCGTTATTATTGACTAAACATCTCGATATGCTTTCCACAAACCATTTTCCGTTTTGGGTTTCTTATGAAATCATTTTTATTTTAAATATCCGATTCAAAAATAGTCTAATGAACTGCAGTCAGAACTTTTCACGAGGATTTCCTCTTTTCTTATGAAGTTGGTACCCATAATTAAATTATTACTTTTCTACAGTTTCTTAAATGTTTGTGAAGTTGCCGTAAACAGTTGTCAGGTTCGGGACTGTTTCCCTTCGGCATTATTGACCACAATTAAAAATAGATTTGTTTATTTTCTCACACAACACATGAATTTCAAAAATATATGGATATGACGCGTGTGTTAATTCTAAAAATGCATTTATTTAAATTTATAGACTGTTCACAAACATCTGCCTAGTCCTATATTTTCAAAGTAAATTTTGGTCAAAGTTAAAATATGCTTCAAATCATTGATTTTTTACACTGAAAGAGAATAAAAAAGTTTTCTTAGTTAAGAAAACATGAACTTTTAAATTCCCTATGAATCTGAATGTAGTTATTATGACGGATTTGAAACTCCATTTAATTCTTCTAACATGTACTGTATTCGACAATGCATAAGATATTTCTGTCAAATTGAATCAAATTGAATTGTTCTTGTTTTAGATTCGACAACAAAGTTCATGAAATAAACCATGGTTACAATATTTTGAATGTTTATTGGGATATCAGGAATTTCAATTACTTCAAAATGATTTTAAAAGTTCGTACACCCTATCATGTCCTATTGGTTGTATAAAAAACGAATATAGAGTTACAGTTCAAAAAATTATTTTGAAATATTTGATGGAAATTCATTTAGATTGACATTTAAGTGAGACAAAAGCAAACCATTCATTACGTATAATAAGGACACCGGTCATGATTTTTTGAGTTATTTTTTTTTATAACAGAGGACTATTTCAAACGTGATTTGAAATCAATGCTAATCAATTATATGATTATCTGATAGAAATGCGTTTGTTGTTCCATAACTATTTCACAGAAATTTATAGAGTAATTTCACATAAAATCATAAAGTTTTTTGTTGGATGCAAACAATGTTAATAGTGGAAAAGTAAATTTAGACTTTACATTACTCTAGTCTTTCAAAGAAAGATAGCAAACATCACATTCATGAATAATCAATCTGATGTCCAAAGCATAGGACACTGAAAAAACAATAGTGTTAAATAACTTAGTATTAGCTTGAATGTGCATTCTATAAAATATGCAAAATCTCGATTGAAATTACTTAAGGATACGCCACAGCGTAACGTTTATACTGCTGACAATAGACTACATTAAGAAGTTAGTCAAACTATCATTGAAAGTTTTGTTTGATAAAACTGAAAAATAGAAGGACTGGAGTTATTTATTTAGCACACGCAGAAGTATAATAAAAAAGTTATTTATTATTTTTAACATAAAGTCGATTTTGAGTAGAGCATGGTATCGCTTATCGAGTCTCGAAAAATATTTTTATTAATTTAATCCCAATAACTGACCCTTAATTTCTAAAAGATTTTATGTTTTAATGTTGACGGAAGAAAAATATTGTATAATTGGGTGAGGCAATGAATATTTGATGAATAATTGCGAGTTTAGGGTTTTAAATGCATAAAAATGTGTTTCATCAAAAAAGTTGATTCGTGAAAGGGTCGTTTTTACTGAAAATAGATTTGTTAGATAAATCTAAAATTAGATTAAAAGCTTTTAATTATTGAACGGTTATCTCAATTTAATGTATTATAGTGAATCTAAGTACAAGTAAATAATTAGTGATCAAAACTTTGCACTGTACTATATGGAATTCTCGAGACCAACAATTTTTCGAGACTCGAGAAGCTCATTTCACGATGATACCATGTTCTAATTTTGAGGTCCAGCTCCAGTACCAGCATTTAGATGTTCGGTTTGAATCATAAGCCTTCGGTTAGAGGTTTGATCTGATTTCATAATCAATTCAGGACTCGGACTCTGTTCTGACTTTGGGATCACTTCAGAACTGGGATTCGGTCCTGAGCTCTGGATCACTTGTCGATTGGAATGTGGCTTCGAGATTATTTGAGGACTGGGATTAAGTTCTAACCCCGGAGTCACTTCAAGACTGAGATTCGGTTCTGAGATCTGGATTACTTGAGGATTCCAAGGCAGTTCTGAATTTTGGATCACTTCAGTGCTGGGATTCGGTCCTGAGTTCTGGATCACTTGTGGATTGGGATGTGACTCCGAGATTATTTGAGGATTAGGATTCAATTCTGATTTCGGAGTCACTTCAGAACTGAGATTCGGTCCTGAACTCGGGATCGCTTGTGGATTAGGATGTGACTTCGAGGTTATTTGAGGATGAGGATTCAATTCTGATTTCGGAGTCACTTCAGATCTGGGATTCGGTCCTGAACTCGGGTGCACTTCAGGACTGGGTTGTGATTCTGATGGTTCTGATATCGGAACCACTACCGGGGCAGTGGGGATCGACACTTCGTGATCTGGAGCAGTTGCGATTCAAAAACAATTTGTAACAAGCGTTTTGCATAATTTATAGCCCCTAAGTTTCGCCGTTCTGTACGGTTTGCGTTAAACATCTGGTAATTTCTGAACGCAGAATATAGCAATTCTAAGCCAAATACAATTGAATGGAATGCTGAACAATACAGGAGCCATAAAAACACAGATTTTATATCTATCATTTTTAAAGGCTCAAGTTCTGATTCTTCATCAATAAGTTGATCGAATATGTCTCCCTTGAACTGTTTTAATAACATCAGGCCAGCAGTCAAGTAAAAATTCGATTTAAAATCATACCAATAGTTTAATAGTGATACTTCAAACAATCGCAAAGTCCTTAACAGAAGATTTTTAAAATGATTCATCTTAAAATATAGTTTATAAAAAATGAGTTTTGTGCAGTTTTGGCAGAAATCTGTTTTATAAAAATAAAATCTTATCTAGCCAGCTGAACCGAAATGTTTTGCCTTAGTTCATATTTTAGAAAACCTACCCTACTCTCTGAATTGATAATCAAGAGTGCCGGTTGTTTAGAACTTGAGTTTCAAGAATTTAGGTTTTGAGTATAGATGATTTTGCACATGCATTTTATTTTCCTTTATATTTGAAATTCTGAAAACCTGTGAGCCAAAAATGAAAATTAAGCAAAATTAATACATAAAAGTAGTAAAACTGATGTTAATTATCCCAAAGAATAATTTAGTTAATTTATAGTTCTGTCAAAATGAAAAATTTAAGATTAATTTAAATTTAGAACTTAGTATTAATTATGGGTTTTGTGAATGAATAAAGAAAACCTCGGGTGTAGGGGTCATACAATCATTTGTCAAATATATGTTCACGCGTTCCAACCTAGCTGACTGTAAAACGCGATTCTGCTAAACTGACATGAACTCAAATACGAATCAAGCCATTTGTGATTTAAGCAAAACTTCTGCAAAGTATTAATTCAATTTTGGCATAACTTCAAAGTGCAAATGTCTATACTTATGTACAGAATTCGATGTCTTATAAGGATTAATTCGAATTTTACTCAAATTATATCTGAACTTACACTTTTCAGCTTCCAATGTGAAGTTAAAATCTGGTCGATAACAAAGAGGTGTAATTAATTTCGGTACATAAGCCTCTGTTCCAAAATGTGGTTTCACCATCTTCTTGAGAACCATCTCAAAAAGTTTGACACTTTGATCATCTTCAAAGAGTACGCTTTTCTTCAATTTCTTAATAAATGATTTCGGCTTATCCATCAATTGGAACCACTGTCCTTCTGGAGTTATATCTATTGCTATCGTCTTGTTGAATAATCGATCAAATCGATCGTTCAACTCTTTGTCATCAAGTATTCTCTCTTTGGTAAGTATTATCCAATGTTCGAGATCAATAGCATTCGTATAAATTTTCCACTTTTCATCCAACATGTCATCGATATTATCAGCATAAACATCAGGAACTGCTACCAAATTGACTAATAATTCATTCTTAAATATTTCAGTCAACGGGATGACAGCTAAACCCCATAAGAGATAAACATAATTACGATGTTTAAAACTTTCTCCGATTCCGATCAATGGTTTGAAATATATCCAAAAGTGACCAAATAAACTGGTTTTCTTTTCCTCGTGTTTGTCGAACATAGAAATGATTTTATTCATGAGTACAATGAATATAAACGTTACCGATATAAAAATCCAAACTTTTATATTGAATGCTTTCCATATGTTTATGACTTCAGGTTTATCTCTTTTGACAACCGGGCTTAAAATTGATATTTGATTTGAAATGAATAGTGGTTTTGCACAACTGTAACCAATCCTAAGTTCATTATCATAAATCATTGGAACGCCATCAAATCCATCGATTTGATTGTTTAAGTACGAACCTATTTCTGATTCGTCTTCAACTTTATTCACATAGAGATGAATGCTGTTTTAAACCAATCAAAAATATACAAATTTTACTAATTTTCATCTTTTTATAGTTTGCAAATATCATTTGAAGAAATTTAGAAATTTGTAGATTGAATTCTACCTATAGTTGACAAGAGCACCAATTTCTTTGAAAATCGGGACAATTAGCGAACTATGATATGCCATATTCTCATCAATTTCTATGTAAGTCACCTACAAATAAAATAATCTAATATTTTGCAGATTCAATTTGAATAAAAACTTACATCTTTATAATGGACATATTGATTAAATTGATTGTGAATTCGAGGTATATGACAATTCTTATACAAATGTTCACAGTTAATGAAAGTCATATTTATTCCTCTGACATATTTTTGCCAAAAAGATAGTGATCGAGATTCTATTAGTTTTTGAGGATCAATTAATGCTAAAGCTTCCTGATTCATAATTTTCGATGTAATTATATTTATTTTACTTGTTCATCATTTAAAGAAATATAAGAGATTTTCTCAAGGTTTGGAATAATTATCAAGAATTTTGTTATAGCAATTAAATTTGTTCTTAATCATTCACATGAATAGCAAGCGAAATGCTACTTCTCTGAACAATGAATGCCAACTCTTCAAATTGATATAATGTCTCCGGCCTTCGGCGCAGGTGTAAAGTTTCAGATCAAAATTTTATCCAATAAGGTCCACTCTTTTATCTTAAACTTATTGAAAATAATTCTCGAAAATTATCTCATGATTTTCCTTTGAAACTCTTTCTCCAGGTTTCTATCAACAAAGTGTTGATGTCCTTATTCTGAAACTTATATTCGAAGGTTTAAGAAATATAGATAATCAAAAGAATTGTAAGAACGATATGCAGCGATAAACGAGTTTTCTATTTTTGCAAGTAGGTAAAATCAATTGATATGTTATAATGAAAATGAATTGAATATGAGGCAGAATCAACAAGTTAGTGAACTTTCCTAATTACGTTATGGACAATTGAGTTCTTTAGTAAACATTTTTCAATCGTTTATGACATACAAAAAGAATTTTGAACTCTAGTTTTCATAAAGAACAACCTAAAGAATCTATAGAATGTTCATTTGAAAATCATTATTATTAGCAATAGAAATGATATTTACACTTACTCAGAAGCATGAGATAAAATATAGTGATTTATAGTCATTAACAATATTTATTTTATGCAATAGTCATAAATTGAAAATGAGGAGCGCTGACATTGTCTAATCTCATAAGTAAACATTTTGTTCAACTATAATTATAATGTTTTCAGTTTATTTCCAAGCAAATTTTTGGCTTCTATTTTGAATAAATGCTTAACATTCGGACACAATTATGTTCAAATTATGAATTTTTGCAAGATAAATATAAGTTACGGTAAATACTATACAAAAAATCCTAGAGCGTTTTTCAATAGTAATTCTACAACTGGCAATATCGTAAATTCTTTTAAAACAGGAACGATTAACTTACATATGAGTTGTTGTTAACTTTATAATCTAGCCATAAAACGAACTCAGTATAAATAAATCTCGAATAGTTTGTTGCTTTAAACTTAAATTTTTATAAGCATAAAATTAAAATTTATCAAGATTTTTAGATAAATAGTGGACATTTTTACATTCATGTATGTAAAGTCATCTGAAGATTATGTTTATACAAGTCAGTCAATTCTCATTTAAGTTTATGTGATATTTGGTAACATGTATTCAGGTGCAATCAATAAGTAATTACTGATCCTTTAATGAATTTTTCTTTTCATAGTGGATAATTTTGGTTATAGACTCATTCGAACAGGTTTTATGAGACTTTATCTGAATACATGATTTATTAAAAAAATGATTAATCTGTAATGTCAATAATTTTTCTGGTATTCATATCAAATATTGAAATGAGAGAAGGTATAGTAAATATTTAAAAGCATTTCCAAAGTTATTAAAATTGAATTCATTCAAGTAAGACTATTAAATAATCTTTTTCCAAAGTTCACAGAGTAATGCTGTGCAGCTCGAGTTAAATGCTAATCACGCGCTAATAACTAAATTTTAAAATTTATATCATAATATCTTTGACTATCTTTTGCTAAATCTTATATGTGATTTACAGCAGGAGCTCTGGGTTTGACGAATTTCAAGTTCTTCGCGATCTTACTCGGACCAGATTTCGGTTGTGTGTAGTTCTAATTTAGCAATTATTTACGGTTTAGCTTTCATTTCAGACTTGTTGGTTCTGAACATTTCTGACTTTAAAAATCAATTGCAGCTTGCGGTATGGGAAAGCGCGATAATTTTTGATTAGCCGTGTGGTCGGGTTCACCTTAAACCTTCTCTGGCACATTTTTAATACATAGTACGAAAATTTTCAGCATAAGATAATTGTGTTGTTACCAGAAAATAATGGTAAATACTGAAGGCAAAGACTTTATCTCAATAATTAACGAAAGTTCTAATTCTGGTTCAAAACTTTGAAGTTTTATGCAATCATTATCAAAAAATAAAATCTCACAAATTTATTAACTATAGAAAATAATTTTATGTTGTTATATGATAGTCAATGTTTTTAAAGCTTGACTTTAACCCAGTCATAAAATATAACTCTTAAATTAATTGTAACTTTAAATATAAATTTCTAGACAAACATTAGTTATGTTTATTTGAATGAAGAACATTCACCTGTAAAAGATATGAACATACGGGACTCATTTTTTATTGAGTCTAACATATTTATTATCTTCTCATTGTCCCGTCTGGTTCCTTTATTTTTTCTTATTGTTCAGATTTAAAAGTACATGTAATTTCATTGATAAAAATAAAATTTTAGATACTAGATCAAATTTGATTATACATATAATTCAAAATAGTTTTGATAGCTGAAGAAATCATGTTTACAAATTTAACCTTAAATTATTGCGCATTTATTGATTTTTAGCCACAATGACGGCTGAGGTGGCCAAATATGGTGCAACATATAAGGCAGTCAATCTCTATATGGACATGACCAGTACGATTAGTAGAGTTGATTGGAGCGGTCCCACGAGGCTCCACTCACTTTTTAAAAATCAAAATAGTGTCATAGGAGCGTGGCTAAGGGTGAGTTTAAATCTTTTACTCATATAGGCTTCACCCGCAAGGTTTTAAAAGTTCATCAATAAAGATGTGATGCCTTTATTATTTTCTGAATAAACATTTTTAACGCGCACTCGTATAACTAACAATAGTAAGTTATTAAAACTTATAGCTCAAGGTAACAATACTAGTACTCACTAGTTTGATCTATTTTTAGAAAATTTTCAAGTGACTATTTTGGAGTAAATGCACCTAATATTGTTCAATATGATATCCCAGTAAAGTTCCACGTCTTAAGTTTCTCGAAATCTTTTTGGCTCAATGTCAAATGCAGAATCATGAATTAAGATCCTATGTTTTTTATAGCGTATCTGTAGAAGAGAGAAAGTTAACCGAAATCGAAGAACAAAATTAGTCTTCAAGTATTTTGTTAACCAGTTAAACATTTTAAATATTAATTTTTTAACTAAAGTCTCTCAAATACCTTACTATGCATTTATTTAAAAAAAATTGTATAAAACTCATGTCAAACTAGAATTAACAAAACCAAATTAATACTGCTGGATTTATCATATTAAACGACTTTATTTAAAATTGAATTAGAACTTTATTACAAAATATCCTGTAATTTATCACTCTTGTGCAGAAAAAATTATTTTATTGATAAAAAATTCGAATAAATAAGTGCTTTAGTTGCATACCAAGCTTAGATTTTCTTTTCGGACGATGCTTGCCCATAAAAATAGCATGGTTTTTATTAAGTCACAAATTCCTTAGCTTATTATGGAACTGAATCACTCAAATGCTTAAAAATTTAATAAATTATTGAAATTATCATACTTTTTCATTTTGGCCTATCCGACTATTATTGAAAAATGAATAATATTTCTGGAAAGTCATATTAATGTGATAAATATATACCAGGATTCATACTTTAAAATTTTAATTATCAATCATTAAAAGTGTAAATTTATGAATTTAAAGCTACTTTATTCAAAAATAATTGTCACACAATACCGCTCTAATAAACCTTCTCTAAAAAGCTTGATTATTTATTTGAGGTGTATAATAAATATTTAAACTTTAATTGTGTAGTGCATAAGTGTATAGCAAATTTAAACATCAAAAGCATTCATCTTAAGAATTCAAGGAATTATTAATTTTTTATTCGATTTTAGCTAAAGCTATAGCTTCTTCATAAGTTGGAAGTTGAAAATCATCAGCGTCACTGTTCATGCATAGGTTATCGTAAGACGGAAGAGAAATAACCGAAGGAGAGTTTTCTGAATTCACATTGAGTGCAGTTTCATCGTTAATGTTTTGAGAAACTTGAGGTTCGTTTTCAACAGGTAAATGAATAATTAGAGGCGGAAATCTTGGAAAAGTGACTTGATGATTCCTTCTTTGCCTGCGGACATTATTTCTGCTTTGAATATAATTTCGATAATTTTCGTTATCAGACTGCTCCATCTGTATCTGTACAAGAGGTGGAAGGAACTCTGGTTGAGTAAAGGTTTGAGGCATCCTCCTAATCCGTTTGCCCTTCCTTCTTATCAAGAAGTGTCTATAGCTATCGCTTTCAGAACAGAAATAGCCGGAAGGCATTAGTCTTCTGTGGTATATGAATAATAGAAAAACCATAAGAACTGAACCAATAGCTATTTCAATTGTGCTTAATTTTCCGCTTGTTAAATTGGTTTTGTAGCCGGCAAATATGTCCGTGTATAGCTTTGAATCTAATTCATACGTAAAACTATAATTAATTCGATTGCACTCAAATATCTGATATCAAGATGGAAAATTGAAACATATTTTAAAGAAGGAATAATTACCTGGTTTATTAGCAGTTTTTTCACATAGATGTTTATTCGAGTTATAAGAATACCCATCATTACAATTGCATTTATTAGACTTTCCATCACAATGTGTATTCAAGCTGAGTAGGAAACATTGACTCGTATATTCACATGAAAATTCTTTTAAATTCATTTTTTGACATTTGCCTTCGAGAGTGAGACGGTAACCAACCTGATTGAGAGGACAAAAAAATTTACCAAACAAATATTCTAAATCAAATGAGAAGATATTCTTCCTGTGCACCTGCTTCTAACAAGCAAGATATAAATGTTTTTGCTAGCTGAGGAGTCTATCCGTAAAATAATTAAGTATTTTCTTGCTAACAAAGAGTGTATCTGAATTAAAATTCATTAAAAATTATGAGCTCTACTTGTAATTCTGATTCGTCCTATTGAGTCTCAAGCTGACTAATTCATATTTTCATGAGTACAAGATTCGTACAACGCTAGCGCAAGTATACCTAACTTAAACTTAAGAATTCTATTACTTAATGTTAAATAACAAATAAATATATGGGAATAATACTTGTAAAAGTAAAAACTATTTATATGGGTCTCACACTCCTATGATTTATTGAAAATTTATAGGAAAAAACACTAACCAAAAGTAAAGTAAATCAGCTCGAGATCTAACAATAAGATCCATATTTCACTGCAAAGACAAGTTTTTTTTCAAGATTATGCGTTAAATTTTTTTGTAAAGATCATTTAAATTCATCGGACTATAAAGAAACGGCAGTCTATCCAGTCCTAAATTTCTAAGCACTTGGCTTTCTAATTGATTTGTTTAAAATACATCTAATTCAATAAATCTTAAAACTTTCCAGAAAGAATTACGACATACTTTACATCTGCACGTTCCCCAATTCATAATTATATTGTTACTATTTAATCGATTCGCTTCTTTTTTGAACCACTTTTTGAGAACTCTGAGATTATTTAGTTCTTTAAATTTTGAATCATAACAAAGAGCATTTTCTGTTTTAGAACACTGAGAAGAATGAATACAACTTTCTTTTATTGATCTGTAATTCAGACATGGAGTGTTTTTAGACAAACGTATAGGATATTCAAGTTTACACTGACATAGACCATATCTTTGATTACATTGAGTGTAAGGATGGAACGGACACTCATTCAAGGATTTTTGCTTATCACATTTTATAGCTAAAAATGAATTACACTTTACATTATACTTATTTACTATGAAAAACGTCATAAATATAAAAAATTTCATATCAGACATCACATCAGATATATGAATAAAAACATATTTTAATGAGAATATAATGCTTGATCATATATAATATTAAACTAGATCAATAGATTTTCGTTTGAGCATAGTGTCTCAATTTGTCTCTTGTTTTATTTCAATGTCAGACATGTATAATCACTTCTTAGAATGAGCGGATAGAATACATGCGCTTTCAACTAGCTTCTGCTGCATTCAATTTATTGATTTTTTCATAAAACATATAAGTAGAGAAGAAGCACTTGGTCAATTTGTGATTTCTTAGGAAAATCAAGCATCTTTTTCAATATATTTTAAAGTCTTATTATAGAAGAGTATCACAAGATAAATAAATCTTAATTTATAAAGCTTTAAATAGTTTTTGAATTTTGATAAACCTTTTATTCTTCATTATATGAATTAATATTTCATTGATAAGTCAGTCGATTATTATTTAACAATTAGTCTCTAACAAGAAACTGAATTTATGCAACTTTAGATTGGTATTTACCTTATCCACGAAGATCAAATAGTAAAAAAATAATCTTTATTTCTTTTAGATTAAAAAAATCAAAAGATAGCTTTCATGCTTAAACTTTGTTTTTATTTATTGCATTATTAGGATTATAGAAATGTATTTTGTTTGATGAAGAATAGGTTCTTCATGAATAGCAGATTCGTCTCCATCAGATTCAATAGCAATGCAATGAAATTCACAGTGTAGTGGACGAGATTTAGACCTAGACTAAAAGGCATTCAAATTAGTTGCTGTTTCTTCATTCAAGTAATGAGAAGCTGAACTTCAATATTTAAATGAAACAAGACGTAGATCTGCAAAGAGGAGTTCATTTCTATTATTATTATTTCTGTTGTAGATACTTATAAAATTATTGAAGCTTTCAAAACTAGAACCATCATCTTTAACCCTTGAACTCCTAGTTTCTTCATCACAATTGAGAGTAAAGTGAATGAAACTCATAATGGTTAATATTATTATTACGAAACCTAGAAATCTGTAGGAAGAACATTATTCTTAAGGATCTGGTTCAACTGATGGGGCTTTGTTGCTAAATATGCACGTTGTTGTGCCGTTTAAAAAATGTGTTGACGCGTTAAGAAATTAGGCAGCATAAAAGTGATATGAAAATACTTTATATTTAAATTGAATATTTAGTGAACTTAAAGCAAATAATTTGATCCTTATATTTTATTATATTACCGAATTCAAGCATTAAATCATGACATGATCTGAATTTATAATTTTCAAGATCTTTATATAATAGATATTTTACGATAGTTTAAAAGTCCATTTTATTTAATCTTTAGAAGATAATTTATTTTGAGAAACCAGTCAAATATTTTGAAGTACCACCTGATATCAAATCATTCCGATGCATGTTTAGATCTCAAACATTCAGAATGTTTCAAATTGTTTAAAAACATAATTTGATATTAATAAAAGATTGTAGTTTTTATTGTTGATTCGTATATGAATCATTAAAAAACGTTGCATGTCAATATTTTCTGTAAAAAGATAAATTTAATAGTTATTATAACAAAATATCTTTATGATGAACAGGATTAGACCTGAATCATTATGATCATGAGGTAAGGTACTAACCACTACACAATGACGACTAGTTTGATAAACTAGCTTATAAACTGACTCTCTTTTAAGCGTGAACGCTTGAAGAGCTGACTGAATGGGAACGGGTCTCCTTTTTATAAACATCAAGATTAGATATATACACATTAAACAAACAATAGTTTTAAATTTGGGGCAAAAACCTTCAATAAATTATAAGTTAATAAACTATTATATTTTGATGATGAATATTAAAAGTTAATAAAGTTTATTGAAATCTAAACTTTTACATTGACTATGATAAATATTCTGATTAAATAGGAATAGGAAAACTAATTTTTGCACAAAAAAACAGATTTAAAGATAATACAAATATTTAATTTATATCAGTAAATATACTTTAGTCTAAAATATTTATCGTTTAGCTATAAATTTTCTAACATAAAGTTAGGATACAATAAAATTTTACCTTCTCTTCAAAGATATGAAAATGTTAAAAATACTAGAAATATAAAGTTGAAATATTTTAGATTTTTTTATTGCCTGAGTATATGATTCAGTCTTTCTCTTTAAGCATCAATAGTTTATTGAGTGAAGAACAATGAAAAGAAAGAGTATTATTTTGCTCTATGTTTCCATACTATTAATTCAAGTGTTTAATCATTCGGGATGTGAAGAAAACATTATAGGAATAAAACATCTTGATATTTCTTTTGATCATGATAGTGATCCTCATCATGATCTTAACCATAGGCGTATTTATAATGGTAATTAAATAAGAATGTTCATGATTTTTAATCTGAAAGCTAGCTTAAAATTGTTAATCTAAAAGCTCAGCATTTCTCAGAGTTTGAACACATGTTATGTTATGTTAAACTTTTGGATATCTTACTGTTTTATTAAATCGCATGTCTTAACTTTTATTTTTAAAATAAATTTTAAAAGGACTGAATAAACTTTTGTTGAGTGATATTTTCTAAATGCTAATTATTTATACTTTTTTAATAATTTATACTTTTATGGTGTTTAAAATTTACAGCTAATCATAACTCGAATGACATTCAACGGGCCTGTACTCATGTCAGAAGAGCGAATTTACCATCGAAAGGTCAGTCATTTAAAATAAAACACAAATTGAAATTCTTCTTAACCTTTAAAAATGAATAAAAGAAATTCTAAGTTTTAAAAAATATGGTTTATAAATATGAATACAAACTGAAATAACGTAGTAAGTTATCATGAAGTAAGAGGTATAAGAAAAATAACAAACTCCAGTAAAATATTAATAGATGTAAAAATATTTATCATGGTGAATCATACTAGGAAACAATAGATGGAATCACCACAACTCTTTCATAAACTATGGTTTACATCAAAAATCTGCGAGTGGAAAAAGAGGCGGAGAGGCATTCTATCAAAGAAATAATGCAAACTTTAGACTTCTTATGGAGAATAAACGTGAAAATGATTTTCGGAGAGGTTTCGGAGGTAAAAATCAAGGCGATATCAAGAGTGGTGTTGTTTATAATGATGAAATCGGAGTTGATAGCATCAATTCAAAGATCTATGGAGATTTTGCCCCTATAATGACAGAGATTAAGAATTTTGGAGTCACAGCTCACCAAAATTTGAAAATTGGCGACCTCAAGGCATTTGATGGTTTATATGGCATTCTTTTAATAGAGGATAGATTTTTGTAGGAATAATTTCTAATTTCTTAATATTTTTCTTAATATAATATAATCCTAAATATATTTTGGTTTTAGTTTTAGTCTAAGCGTTTGATTTATATACTATAGAGATAGTCGTGAAATTAATGTTTTGACAATTATGATTTCTTTCAAGAATAAAAATTCTATATTCATTTTGATCATTCTTCAATGTTATACTAAACTTATTAAAAATATTATTATATAATATAAGGAAGTAAATAGATCAATAAATGAATAAACAAAAACATTGTTTAATTCTTTAACAATTGTTCGATAAGGATTCAGAAATAATTTTTAAGTTTACAATTGAATATCAACTTTGGAAATTCATTAAAGATTTATTCCACTCAAATTGCATAGAACTTGAGAATTGTTGTTAAGCCTCAAAGTTTTTTATTCCAAGGCAAAACCTGTATTAATGCTCATATTGTCGCATATTCTGAAATATTGAGTCAATCAAAGTCCTAATTTACGTCAGGTTCGCAAATTTGTGAGTTGTTTTAAAGCAAGACTTAATATAGGCTTGAAGTCTGTAGCAGAAATGATGAACAAAAGTAGTATACACTATATCCAGAGTCTGACATTGATTAAAGCCTTCTTCAGAATTACACCGACATGTTCCAATTTTCAGCTCTTGATAATAAAAATCATTGTATTTGTGATCAGTACAATATAAAGCGCAATTTTAGGAATAACGTGAACTACTTTTGCACATCATTTCCAAAAGATCGCAATATGAAAATCTACACTGATCATCAATTTTTTATCTATCAATATTCAGATTACATAAAAATAAATTTCTAATCACATAAACATTATAATCATTATTCAAAAACTAATGTCTGGAGGCCTGTTTTAGCATAAATCAATATGTATTATTAGGAACACTCCTTATAAAAATTTTCAATAAGATATCAGAAAAGCCAATAGAGACACAGTAAAACATATGAAACTTTACATCAAAAATGTACGGTAATATTAGAACATAATACATATATAAAGTCAAAACTGAAAATGTAACTGCACTTCTAATGAGTTTCTACCGAGTTATTGTTATAATCGAAACCTAATCATTGAAAAGAAGATAATTATTTATTGAACATCAATCATACAAAGTTTTGATAATACGTTCTGAACCCTTTTTAACTTGACTTTGGATTAATCTTGTTTGAATTTCACTTTCTCTTATTTATATTTTGGTAAATTCATGGTGGTATCAATTTGCATATTATATTGTATAAATGAAAGCTTTAACAGGCAAATTTATACCGTCACGAGTCTGAGTCCGATATCTGATTCTTTTAGTTTGTTAGTAGAATGTAAACTTGCTAGAGTTTCAGAGTGTTTTTGTGTATGTACTATTTGTCTCGCTAAATGTTACTCAACCAGAATACTTTTAACTGTATCGACTTGCGACTCAGCTCACACTCGGAAGACAGTAGAGAGACAATCAAGTATTTAAAGAAAACTTCAGAATAGCAAGTCCTAGCCCTCATACCTCAGGATACCATCGTACTATATTTCATAAGCTTAAGTGCCAGGTTAATCCCTAAATAGTTCGCGCTTAAGTAATTACTAAATACACTGCCATCGTACAAGGCGATTACCGTGATCTTAAAGAATCTTACTTTCGATTTTTTATGGAAAACTAAACATGATTTGGAACCTAACTCCAGATGACTTTATAGTGCTCTTTCCAACAAAACTATTCAAAAGGTTATATTTCTATACATTAAAAAAGCAATAAACAGTCGAAGATAAAGTACACGCTTTTGGTTTAGTACTTTTTCAATAAAGACATATTATGTGTTTTAAAGAGCTTTCAATCATTTATGTATGTAAAACAGAACCAAGTTTGATCTCTCAGAGTACACTAGAATCTACAAACGATTAGATATGCTGAATTTTATTATTTTTAATTTATTATTTCTGGATTGTAAATCAGTAAACCCTATACTCAAAATTTATCCAATTTTTTACAATCAAGCTAACAAAAATGTTCTCGATCTATTTATTCAAATCAGAAATTTGAGTTACATTTAGATCTGCTGCAAGAATAAATTTGCTGTTTTATATCTCCAGAGTTCGACTTTAAGAACCAACATCAGTTTTTGATGATAAAACTTTGAGATATTATTCTCATTGATATAAAAATGTTCAAACATGATATATACTATCGATTTTTAGTTGAAAAAGTTCTAGTTTAAGAAGTAATTTTAAAAGCTTAACCAAACTACTATTCAAGCTCCACAGCAAAACCAAAATGAACGTGATTCCATCATCACGTTCCACATCACAAACTGCTCTATGTTCAAAGATGATGATAATGCTTATATTGGCTTTGCTTAGATTTTTACAGGACTTCGTTGTGGTTTGGCTAAGCTTTTAAGACCACCTTCTCAGTTAGAGTAGTGGTAGTGACTGTCTAAAGACATTGTACTTGAAATAAGCTTCAACATTTGCGATTGTAGATTCATAAGTAACGCTTGTAAGATATGAATGGACTATCCCTGACTGAAGATTTTCATTTAGAGGTTTACAGTAGCTGCAGATCTAAAGTGCGACCATAATTTGCTATATATTGTTAGGTATTTTTAATGAATTATCTTAAAAATCAACTGAGAGCTTTATCTTGAAGTAATTTTTATGGGTCTAAAGTAATTTTAAGCTGAATCCTCTTTCACAAACTGAGCTCCTCTTTCACCGATCATCATTGAAATGGCATAGGTCTGCTCACTACATATTGGTATAACAGAAGAATCAATTACTCTCAGACGAGACACACCTTTAACTCTGTATCTCTCGTCAACAACAGCCATATCGTCGTCAACAGGACCCATTTTACACGTACCAACAGCGTAAATATGATTAGTTATAGTTTGTACAACACATCGAAGATATGAATAACAGAAATAATAGTCAGGACATGGATTACAACCTGGTATTGAGTTATTGAATATTTGCGCGTATTGCTTAAGGTAGGAGCTCTCATATACAGCAAGTGATAGCTTCACTGTTTCGACCAAGACATCGATATCTTTCTCATCGCAAAAAACACACGGGTCTATCAGTGGATAATCGAAAGGATTACAAGATTTGAGACGTAATGTTCCGCTACTCTTTGGTTTACGAATTACAGCCAATAGTTTGAAATAGGCTCGGCCGAGATATGGCCTGTAATAGTCTTCCCATTGTTTCTTTAGCTTATAATTCTTTACAAGCTTTTCTAAATCTTCATCTATAAAATCAATTCTCGGCAAAACACAGCCATCACTTACTCCCGTATAATTCTCATATTGAACTTCTTCAAAACAGTGAACACCCGATGCCTTATAAGCTAACGGACCTCTGTGTTCCACAAAGTAGCTATAATTATTATTTAGGTTCAGTATGGGTTTCGGTATTTCAGTTTGATTCTTGATATCGTAATTCAGCTCAATATAAACCGAGTGACGCAAATTCTCACCAACTTTTAAGTTAGAAATTACGGATATATTGAAATCTTGTAAGTGATCTTTGGGTCCAATTCCAGAAAGCATTAGCAATTTCGGAGATTCTATAACTCCTGCAGATATAATGACTTCTTTAAGAGCTTTGACTGTATAGTTAGCAGATTTTCTGTTGAACTTTACTCCAATAGCGCGATTTTTGCCATCGAAAAGTATTTTAGTTACATAAGAATAGCCGACAGTGTGTAAATTATTCTTATAATCAGATTCTAAAAATGCGACCGAAGATGACTGTCGAACACCATCTCTGATGGTCCTTTGCATGACTGCTACTCCGAACTGATCTCTTCCATCAGTATATGTTTTTTTATATCCCATGATCTGAGCTGCAACTAAGTATCTGTGAAGCATTTTATCGAGAATAGCTGTTGAAACAGATAGTGGACCACCAGTCCTGTGATATTTTCTATTTTCTTTCACTATATGCGGATCCAAATTGTTCTCTGATCTAAGAAAATAAGGTAAAACGTCATTGAATGTCCAGTTTTTAATTCCATGCAAAGTTTCCCAGAGTTGAAAATATTCGGGATTATCGCGATAATAATTCATAGCATTTATCACTGAAGAACCGCCAAATGCACGTCCTCTTGGAAAATTATATTGACCATCTATTCTAGCAAAATATGCATTTTTCTGCCTAACCATTGGATAATTCCAGTCTAATTTACTTGCAGCCAAAGAGCTTTGTTTAGCTAAATATCAATTTCAAACTTTTACTAATAATAGTTCTTATAATTATTTAAATTTCAAAATTTACAAATAGAAATTTAAATTTATTTCACTCACCGGGCATATCACTCAAAATTGTTTGAGGCCCGCCGGCTTCTAAAAGCAAAACCTTTTTACTAGCATCTTCAGCAAGTCTTGCGGCCACAATACAGCCCGCAGCTCCTGCACCAACAACTATGTAGTCATAAGAGTCATACCAAAACTCTCTCGAAGCCACCAATTCATGTTTTAGCTGCCTTTGATGCACAATTAGAGAAATCGCTAACAGTTTAATTGTTACTGCAACCATTTTCGGAATAGAAATAGATTTTTGGTACGGCAAAGAATATTAAACTCTTTTAATAATGTTCTTTGTCTGTGTGATTTTAAATATATTTTCAACTTTTAATAATTGAATATTCTATAATAACAACTGTTAGCTATTTAAAACAACATGCTAAGGCTGTTCTGTTCACTATTCAGATCATTTTAATTAGAGGATGATTTTTACGAGATTCTCTACTCTTCAGTCTCGAGCTTCAACTCTCAATCGAGATCGAGAGTCTCGACTCTCGAATATTCATAGTGTGAAAATAAATAAATATTCAATTATCAAATTCTTTATTCTTCGAATACCATAAAAATAATATATGTTTATTAAAAAGCTTTTATTTATGAAAGTGTTTATAATTTTTATTGAGAGAGACTAAACTGGGATTCAATACTGAACGATTTTTCAAATCAGCAAAACATATGTTTGTCAGACATTCACATATAAAGGTGTTCTGCATATCAATTCTCGCAAAAGAAAAGTGTCTTACGGATCATTACTTTCAAAAATTACTAAAGTTACGAAAAACTCTATAGTAAGTTAACGATCGATATAATTTTTTGAAAATTCTCGAGTCTCGACTCTAGAATTATCGTCTAGTAGTAATACTTATTTAATTATTATTGTCAGAGACGAGAAAAGATTGCATTTCATGCAGGTTCTACACAAAAAATAAGCAAATAGAAATATTAAATAATTGTCAGCTAAATGAATCACATATTTTATTTACTTATTTTCTGACATAAAAAGAATGACTAATGTCTAGTCTCACATAAAAAGCAATTTTTTTTCGTATCTTATAGTTAATTATTTCTTTAAATACGTAAAAACTCCAAAAAGTATACCAGATGATTGTAGAAGCGGTTTAATTGCAAACTACACATGTGTTTATTTTTGATCAAAAACATTAGCATACATATTAGAAAAAATTACAAGCTTATCACCATTAACTTTTGCTATTTCTTCACAAATCCCTTTTACTTTTTACTCAATTATGGGAAAAGTTGATATAAACGAGCTGGATCTACGCTGGACACTATTGCAATTGAAGTCATTTCTTTCTAATGCAATGCATAGCGATATCAATTTTTTCTAATATTTAGGCTAATGTATTTGATCAAAGATAAATACAAAAATGATCTGCAAGTTAAACACTTACCTCACATGGTTTACTTTTTGAAGCCTCTACGTATTGTATGTTTTATCCTGTTATAGTCTCGTCATATTATGTGTAATCTGGATTATATCTTATACATAATTTATTCATTATAACTAAAGCTATTCACACACTAACTCTGTTTCAAGTTTAATGAAAAGCAAAGTTTTTATGGGTATTTTAATTGATGAACTTCATTGAAACAATTTGCTTGTCGGTCCTTCGTTAAACAAATGTCCTTCATTGGTCGAGTAATGTAAACACTTCAATCAAATAGGTTGAAAAATTTATACAAAATGTCAACTATTTTATTACAACAGTGTAATATCTATGTACACACAATGAGAGAACACATCAGGTTTAAATCTACAACAAAGCTTGAATTAAGTACAGCGTGAACATTACCCACTTGATACTTCATTCATATTTGATTGATAAAGTTTTATTAATCAACAGTCAGAAGAAGTTTAATTTTATGATCTGTATTAAGTTAGTATCGATGGGAAGTTGAAATGATTTTTCAACAAAAGTATCTGTAATACAACTTAATGAAGGGTTCTAAAGGGAATTAACCCTAGAAGAATATGAAATAAACTAATGAGCAATAATTCTCTATAGTAAGTTACTTGATTACATTGTTTTTATAATGGATCTGGTCTTAAATTTTTTTTAATATTCCTCGAATTACTCAGAATTTCACAACATTTAATCAAATAAAATTTTGTTCAATTTATTCCTAAAATTACTCAGGTGAATTTAAACAAATAAACTTTATTGTGAGTTAAACCGAATTATCTCTTATGAATTGCGCTCCTATTTTGCTAATTATTTAAGTGATAGTAAGTGTCTGTTTAAAAAGTATTTTGAAAAATAGACTAACCAAAACTTTCAAACTAGAAACCCCTATAAATGTCAATCTTTTGTCAATCACTAGTTTGAAATCGAAGTTTGAAAAGAAATTATATTTTCACATTTATGTAGTATGAGGATTATCTCCTATTTAGCTCATTTACAAAGAGATAAATTAAAAACCTTTTTGAATTTATCTGTAAATATCACTTTTATGAAGCTACTCTTAATTATTGACTAACTACGTTCACCTTCATGAATTTGGCTTAAGTTTAATTTGTGTTCCTCTCATTAGATGCCCTAATACATGACTGATACATAAATATATCTCTATCTAAACTAATATCTATTCTCTTTCATTCTTTAAAATATTTAACTATTGTCAATCCGTTTGATCCACCGCTATCTACTTAGTTCATCTTCGTAAATGTTCTTGGATGGTTTCCAAATAGATCGTTACATGTTTAATCTAAATGCCTCATCAGTTTTTAAAATTGTGCATTTTGAGTGGTTTTCTATGGTCATCGTTTGTATAAAATGTTTCTGTTAGTGATCTCTCTTTATCAGATGGCTACACTTTTTAACTTTATTTTTTGCACATATTTAGCATTGAGAAATTATCAATTTTTTGTAACTATATAATTAATACTATACTGAGCATAACTACTTTACTACAAATGTCCAACTATTAAAATTAAGATAAAGAGAAAGTAAATGAATCAGTTATTTTAAAGATTAAACAGAAACGAAAACTAAATTAGAGTGGCAGATGTACAAAAACAATCAAATACAGGGTGTAAAAGAAAAGACTCCCTAAAAGTAAAAGTTAATAACTTTTTAATTATTCGACTGATTTAAAAAAATTTGTTTTATTTAAAAGTAGAATAATGGGAGTTTTTTCCAGCTTTGGAATTTTTATGATTCTAGCACCCATGTCATTTATATTCGTGAAATAGTTAACATTACAGTCTATGGGAAAAAATTTTAATATCTTGAAAACGCGAGCTGATATCGACACCATTTTTTCAAAATATATTTATTATATCACTATAGTCAACCTTACCAAATTTGACAGCCATTGATCAAGAACTTTAAAAGTTATGGCTATTTTCATATTTTTCATACAGAGTGTAGAGAATATAAAATAATAGACTCGGTAAAAGTGAAAGTTAATAACTTTTAATCTGTTTTATTTAGTAAAGTGAAATTTGAAAAATAAATAAATAAAAATGTGAGGGTTTAAGATAAAATAGACTCAATATGCCAACCGTTTTGAAGAAATAAAAATGCTATAAAGAAATACTTTTAAGGAGTTCAATATTCTACATTCTGTATGAAAAATATGAAAATAGCCATAACTTTTAAAGTTCTTGATCAATGGCTGTCAAATTTGGTAAGGTTGACTATAGTGATATAATAAATATATTTTGAAAAAATGGTGTCGATATCAGCTCGCGTTTTCAAGATATTCAAATTTAAAATTTTTTCCCATAGACTGTAATGTTAACTATTTCACGAATATAAATGACATGGGTGCTAGAATCATAAAAATTCCAAAGTTGGAAAAAACTCCCATTATTCTACTTTTAAATAAAAAAAATTTTTTTTAAATCAGTCGAATAATTAAAAAGTTATTAACTTTTACTTTTAGGGAGTCTTTTCTTTTACACCCTGTATGTTTCGTTAAAAGAAAAGCCAAATATTTAAACTTGTTCAAAATTATAATGAAATAGTCCACGAATAACAGTTTTTGCTACTCAATAGTTGCATAACGTCTAGTCCTTACATATGACAAAACATTTGCTCGTTTTCACAGAATAGAATTCAAAGCCGTCAGTATAATGCGCTTATAAAAACTCGATATATAACCAATATAATTAACTGTCACAGAAACATTATCTAAAATAAATGTACACATAAAATGTGATAAGAGCGTAAACCACTGAATAAATGAAAATTAACTAGATTCTAAAAAGATTTCAATTAAAATTTGTAATTTAGAATTTTTTCTATATAGATTATTCTAAAAGCCCCAATAAACTGTAATGTTGTTCATTGTTTTTTATGCCTGTCTCATACTCAAATAAAACATATCCGAACCCAAATGACGTTTCATGAGGTCTGTGAGAAAGCAACTTATGGTCTTATTTAATAGATGATAAGATATTAGATGCCATGCCTTACTTAATGTCTAATAAAAGTGTTTTTAGCAAAAATTCATGTTTAAAAGTCCATTCATTCGGTAGTGTAAAGGATATAAAATTTGTATCAAGAATATACATATTATTTTGAAGTAAAGTATTTGCTTAAAAATTTGAAGAGTAACAAAGCATTTGATCCTTGCAAATAAAATGTTGTGCAATGTATACATTAGTTCAGTTTATATGGCATTATTGTGTATTATTCAAATCGTGGCATTAATTTTGATCATTCAAGCTACAGTCTTAAAAGCAATACCACAAACAATTGTTCCCGGTGTTGACTGGAAGGATACCTCTGGCAACTTAATTGAAACGCATGGTGCAGGATTTATTCATGTGAATGGTACATACTACTGGTTTGGCGAAGATAGATCAAGTAGTAACGTGTCATATGTCAATGTGTATTCCTCGACTGATCTTGTAAACTGGACGTTCAAGAATCACGCCCTCCTCCGACAAATGAATGGCGACTTAGGTCCTAACCGTATAGTGGACAGGCCAAAGGTTATCTTTGATAACAAAACCAACAAGTTTATTATGTTTGTGCATATTGACAACTCTTATGTCAGCGAAGCGAAAGTAGGAGTGGCCACAAGTTCAGTAGTAGACGGAGTGTATACCTATCTACACAGCTTTAAACCTGATGGACAGGATAGCCGAGACTTGACTGTTTTTAAAGATACAGATGGAAACGCTTATATTATATACTCGTCGAGCAACGGAGGAACACGTAATACACCACTTCGTATATCACATCTCAGCGCTGATTATATGAAAACTTCAGGTGAGATTTATCACTTCAAGATTGGTGACTACCGTGAAGCACCAGCAGTAGTCAAAGTAGATAGTACTTACTTTATGTTAACCTCGACCACATCTGGATGGAATCCAAATCCCGTTAAATATTCCACCGCAACTTCCATGTCTGGCCCGTGGACGGATTGGACAGATCTTGTTCCCACTTCTAATACCACATATCGTTCACAAAGCGCCTACATCCTCCCAGTAGTCGGAAGCACTACAACCAGTTATATCTATATTGGAGATCGCTGGCAGGGTGACCATCTCGTCGACTCACGTTATATATGGTTACCACTGGTCCTAACGGGTACTAAGGCTTCGATGATTTGGGATGACTATTGGACAATTGATACTACTACAGGAGTTCATGAACATTCACCACCGGACACGGGTACCGTTTATGAGGCAGAGTCTTCGGCAAATATCAGACATGGTGCAGTAACTTCTAAAACATGCGCTGGTGGTTCAGGTGGTCATTGTATAGGATATATTGGTAAAGGAAGTGATAATTATCTTCAGTTCAACGGAATAAATGTTTCCACAGCCGGCCATCACACCGTTCGCATTTATTATCCAAATAACGATAGTAATTACCGCACGGCAACCATAAGTGTGAATGGTGGCGCAGGAATTGATTATAAATTTCCTCCAACCGATGACGTAATACGATCTATACGTATAACGCTAAATTTAGCCTCAGGCAATAATACGTTAAGATTCTCAAATGATCACACGTATGCTCCCGTAATTGATCGCATTACTGTTTCAAAATAAAAGTGCTTGGTGATCTAAGAATAAATCGACTTTATGTTCCTATTAATATTAAATTATTATCAATCCATAAAAGGATTCATATTTAAATTGCACCCCTCAAGTTGTATACGGTACAATTACTTCAAGCCACTTGTCGATTCGCAAACTATATTTGATCAAAAATCACCCTATTATGTCATTTAATGAGTTCGAATTTTCTTGTACAACAAATTTCGAATGATTTATCGAATTAACCCTGTCTTCGAATCATTATTTCAAATTTACCTGACTTTTCAATGACGATCGTACGAATATGAATAAAATTTTTTGAGTTCTACAACATTGATTATCGCAATTTTTTAGTGGTTAAAATAAATTCAAAACTATATTTAATTAAACTATTTGAAATAATTTCAAAAAATTGAAATTTATAAAGTGCTAACTTGCTCTTGTTTATCTTTTACTATATTGGCATATCCATTAACTTATATTTTGAACATTGATTTTTTAACTTTATATTTCAGAATATCTTTTAGTGTCTTTAAACGTCTTTTCTTATTAAGTTTTCATTTATTAGGACACATTAACTAAAATATGACTCAATTTTTAAGTTCTACCGGATTATCTTTCTAGTTTATCCCATTTATGAATAATACTTTGTGATTTCATAAATCGTATATTGATCATAAGCGATTTTTAAACAGATTGAATTATCTATTTTTGGTAAAAATTGAAAGTCTCCGATATACTCCTTATTCTCATGAAATGTTTTGTGGGATATTCTCAATAATGAGTTTAATTGCAAATCAAAGCCGATGCCATACTCTGATATGATGTGATACACTTTGAAATATTTTCGATAAATAATTGTTAAAGCTTTACATAATATTTATTTTATATCTTATATTCAATGAAATATTGATTTAAAATTGGTAAAATACTTATTTATATTTAACTAAAATTTTTCATATTTAAAAAAACTCTGATAAAAATCAAAGTTTCAGAAAATAATTTTTGACATTGTTAAATGAGATTCTGTTTAAATGAGAAAAGGATATTGTTTTTGTCTAAAAACTCACAAAAATCTTCATTAAATGTCTTCTGATATTCTGTAACAAGTCTACAACTGTTTTCAGAATTTCGTCAAAAGTTTCAATAGATTTTGAATGAACTTGAGTATTAATATGTTATCTGACTTGACTTCTTTGATCACAAACTGCACGTATCTGACAGGCCTTACAAGACAAAAATTCATTTTTAGATGCTCTGTCTGTTACGACGATGAAGACATTTCCAAATTCCTTGGCAAACTGAGTCTCACAAAATGATTTTTTTGCTGTTCGTGGCATTGTTTTGAGTTGAAATTAATTATTTTTATTAGTAAACACTTCAATCATTGATTATTTACTTCCAGTAGACTTTGTTATAATTTGGACATAAATTGCATAAACTAGCGAAAAATATTTACATATATTTAATTACGCCTCGAAATATTTAATTATATTTATTTATGTAATAATAAAGTTCGTCAAAATGATTCTTATTACATGAGTTGTATAGGTTTTTAATCGAGATATTGATATCTTTGACCGATAAAAATATTTATGTAAAATAAAACGCTTTAATAATTGTTGAGTAAATAACTTTGAAAGTTTTTAAAGAAAATATGAATGTTTTATAATCATTATGTGACTTACAAGGAAAGTAGGAAGCTGTAGAAGTCTCGATTTTAATGAAATTTTTTTTTTATGAAACAAGTATTATATGCTTAGAAAATTTAAGGTATCCGTTTCTGCTTAATGTGGTTCTTATAACAATTAGGACCCGATAAATATTTAGATATCAGAAATAAAAAAATGGGGTGAAGCCGGGCTAATGTGTCTAAGGGGGTTCTTGACTCTCCATCTCCAAGTATGATACATCACTGGATTCACTTCGTCGAGCTAAACATTTTGATATCACACTCGAACATTCCAACCCGAACCTGATCACTTCTGGTCACACCTGACGAAGTGGCCGACCCCGCCAAGTGATACATTGTTCGACTCAGGACATCAAACTGAACATCTTGATACCTCACTTGATTAACTATCGCAAGTAGTTCTCGAGATATTCAACGTTAGTTTATATCAGGCTCGTTTTGGTCATGACTAAATCCAGGTTCATCCGTTATGAGGTACAAAGCCGAACAAAGATGAATATCTCGAGAACTACTTATGATAATTGATCAAGTGGGGTATTAAAACGCTCAGTTTGATATCCTGAGTCCAACAATATATCACTTTGCGGGATCGGCCACTTCCGTCGGGAGTGGCCAGAAGTGGTCAGGTTCGGGTTGAAAATGGCCAAGTGTGGTATCAAAATGTTCAGCTCAACGAACTAAATCCAATGGTGTATCATACTTAAAGATGGAGAGTCAAGAACCCCCTTAGACACATTAGCCCGGCTTCGCCCCATTTATTTATTTCTGATTTCTAAATATTTATCGAGTCCCAATTGATATAAGAACCACATTAAGCAGAAACGAATACCTTAAATTTTCTAAGCATATAATACTTATTTCATAAAAAAATTCATTAAAATCGAGATCTCTACAGTTCCCTACTCTCTTTGTTAGTATAATTAACTCAAAGACATTAAAATCTACGTCGAGTATTGTTCAAGAGTGAACTCTTAAATTGTCTAAAAATTTCAGATTTTCACATCTTAAAAGTTATGCTTTGAGATTCAATTTCTTTTAAGATTTTATTAATCTCAGATTAGTTTTAACTTCATATCGATTTATTTTTATGGTATGATGTCAAAATTAATTTTTAATAAATAATTTAAATCAATTTTTTATGCGTTATGCAATAACTGATCATAACTGTTATTGCGTCATTTAAGCTATTTTAGTCTATTATCAATCAAATTTCTTCCGATAATTGGAAATCTTTACATTAGCGCTTCAAACATGATCATGAATCTTTTTACGTTCGAATAATTCACTTTTTAGAGTATTGAAAATGTTTGTAATTGTCCAAATTATCATTTCATATGAAGGCTTTCAAGGAAAAACCGGAAATGATTTGAAACTGTAATGCATTAGCGTTTATAACACGTGATTTTCTAAACCGATAAACAATTGAAATACTTTAATAATTAAATATTTTTAATTATAGAAAGTGAAAATATAGAAAATGTTAAACAATCTGTGAATAATATTAATTTTTCACAAGTGTCTTGTATTTCGGAGAAAAAACTTAAAGATATAAAATCTTTACTCAAATATTTGAAACCAAAAAATAGAGAATTTTATATTAATTATTTATCTGACTTTAAATACAATCATAATAAATAATAATTTTCAGATTTTAACGTTTTGTTAAATTTATTTCAACTAAAGCTTTTTATTCAAAGATATACATCAATGCATATGTTCTAAACTCACTCAAAATCGTTTCCGGTTTTTCCTTGAGAGCCTTCATATATTGTTTGAAATATGCAGAATCTTTAAACAACAATATGTACAAAAAAAGTTCTAAAATATGATTTCTCAATTCTCTGTGAAAACAAACTGTGAAACGCATAGTTAAGAACTAGAACTATATTTTAGGCTAAATCTTAACTAAATTTAACCAAATTTTAAAAATATATCATTGTATATTTTTTAGCCTAAAACTCGTCGTTTTCTAGAAGTTTAAGCCAGAAAACAGTGATATATATTTTTCGATGTTCAGAAGTTTAGTCAAAAATCATGACCCAAAATCGTGAACACAATGATACTATCATTAGTTGAAGTACTGGTCACATGTGCTTATATTCTGTGACAAATTTGGTTGTAGATTGATTGGCATGATAGCATAAGCTGTAAAACAGTATATTTCGTTCTTTGGATAGCACTGAGTCGACGTATCGTTAGGCTGACCAGAAGTCCAGTTTTGGACTGGATTATCCAGTTTTTTGAGTCTCACAGCAGTGTCCAGCGCGGGAAAAAGAACTGAAGATAGAAAAGTCCATTTTTCAAGTTTGAGAAAAATTGTGTACAGTCATTGAGAAAACTAACTTCAACGGTTTTGTAGGGTTTTCTAGTATTATATATCAATAAATTTTGATGAAATTTATTTTGAATATACTAGATGTTGGGAAGCACATTATGGTAGATCGGCGTTGATTCCTTGTAAGATAAGTGAATTATTCAAGTAAATTCTGTCGAAGAAATTGGACAGAAATTTTTCAATTCTGATGGATGGAAGCTAAACTAGATGAAAAATGATTAGACACGTGTATTTTTGTTTCAGTCAAATATCGTTTGTCTAAGAACTACAGACCTAAATACACGAAATATGTAATTTTTCAAAAAATCATAAATTTTTTATCTGAAGGAATAAAATCATGATCCCAACGTTAAATTGTAGATAATTTGAATATTTATCAAGAAATTTTATCAAAATTCTGGCTCTCTTTGATTAAAACTCATAGAAATTTAAGATATAAATCTTTTTAAAATATGTAACGCTATTTATATATATATATATATATATATATATACAATACGTCTTTACGTATCGAATCACGCATGTTTTACTCATACTTTGATTTCATCACAAATTATAATTCACTAAAAGTTCTTAAATTATCATTAAAATTCCAGCTAGAATACAAGTTCTTCGAAGAGATGGAAATGTCACCCGATACTGAGTTGAAATTTGATTTAAAACAGCCCTTTTAGAGGTACCTAAACTTTGACAAGGGCTGAATCATTATTACTTTACGTGATCTAATATGCAAGATTATCAATCTGACGATATATTTAATATAATATAGAATTTTGACAAAATTTCTTGATAAATATTCAAATTATCTACAATTTAACGTTGAGATCATAATTTTATTCCTTCAGATAAAAAAATTTATGATTTCTTGAAAAATTACATTTTTTGTGTATTTAGGTTTGTAGTTCTTAGACAAACGATATTTGATTGAAACAAAAATACACGTGTCTAATCATTTTTCATCTAGTTTAGCTTCCATCCATCAGAATTGAAAAATTTCTGTCCAATTTCTTCGACAGAATTTACTTGAATAGTTCACCTATCTTACAAGGAATCTCAACGCCGATCTACCATAATGTGCTTTCCAACATCTAGTATATTCGAAACAAATTTCATCAAAATTCATTGATATTTAATACTAGAAAACCCTACAAAACCGTTGAAGTTAGTTTTGTCAATGACTGTACAAGCAGTAAATCATTCAACCAATTGCAGTAAAGCACTGCAAATGTATCACAATTCCTTTTAAAGTGTTGTAGAATTTCGTTATATTTTTTATTATTGGTATATTTGAGAAAAAATTCAACAAAAACCTTATCTCTATTTCATAAAATTTTTTTATAAAACGTCAAGCAAACGACTTAATGCGTCAATGAATCAGTTTTTAGTGCAAAATACCATTGAATTTATAATTGATTTCTTCAGTCATTTATACGACAAATTCATTAATAGTTTTTATGTTTGTCTTCGTCTCGTTATCTCTGATTTCTATCAAGTGTTTCTCAAGTCAAATATAAAGTACTTATTGATTGAATTGAGTTTAATCTCGAATATTACATCTTTTGAATCGAAAATAAAATTAATTTTAAAAAATGAATGAATGAAATGAATAAATTATTGAATTATTATGTTGACGAAGACTTACTACTCGATGAAATTAATTCATTCAATGCTTTCCTGAACCAAAAGAAGGTCAAAGTTAAACAATTGAATGTCATTTCGAAGTACTGCAAAATATTAGTGAAAATGAGTTCAATAAGAGCTTATCAAACTTCCTATGGGGAAATTGCCTTGAGTCCAAATTTAACCAAACTTTTTAGGGTTATTCCTAGTGAAAAACCAAGCAACTTTAATAATTACCACCTTCATATATCTCTAACAGGGGACTGTCGAAATGTAAAAATATCAAAAACTTTAAGATCCAATTTCTCTAAAACCTATTATTGTAGATTAATGAAACTTTATATGAATGTATATGTTTAAAATATGTATTTATTGAGTTATATGAAGGAGTGTTCCATAACTTTTGAACAGTTAGAAATCGATCACGCGTTTTTTACATTAATTTTCAGCATATTAGCCCTCGAGTCCGACCCAATCTTTGTGGGATAATACGCGTACTTGTGTAACACATAAAATGCAGTTAAGATTGGGTCGGAACTCGAGGGCCAACATGCTGGAAATCAATGTAAAAAACGCGTGATCGATTTCTAAATTTTTAAAAGTTATGGAACACTCCTTCATATAAATCAATAAATAAATATTTTAGATATATACATGGATATAATTATTTTGAAATATTTGATGGAAATTCATTTAGATTGACATTTAAGTGGGATGAAAGACAACCATTCATTACCTATAATAAGGACACCAGTCATGGTTTTATGAGTTATTTTTTTTAAACAGAGGACTATTTGGAATGTGATTTGAGATCAGTGCTAATCAATTATACGATTATCTGATAGAAATGCGTTTGTTGTTCCATTACTATTTCACAGAAATTTATAGAGTAATTTTACATAAAATCATAAAATTTTTTGTTTGATGCAAACAATATTAATAATGGAAAAGTAAATTTAGGCTTTACATTACTCTAGTTTTTCAAAGAAAGATAGCAATCATCACATTCATCAATAATCAATCTGATGTCTAAATTATAGGTCAAATCATATCTTTATTTCTAAATATAGTATCTTATCTTTAAGTCGTCGATCGGGAAATATTATTATTGTTAAGGTAATAACTATTTTTTTAACCTTTCGAAGGAATTCTCTCTTCAATGAATAAGTTACTAATAGACTAAGCTATTCGAGTATAAGATTAGGTTACATTCTTTGATTTTAATCATTGATTATAAAATGTTGTGTTTATTCGATTGTTTACAAATAAATTTACAATATTAAACAATTTTCTCATTGCTGAACAAAAACATGTTTTTTTACTCAACTTGAAGCACGAATTTTTCTGAAAATAGATAAGATTTAATCTTGAAAAAATCGAGTCATATTTGTTAATAAATTGAACTTTTTTAATTTCAAAACCAAAGAATGCAATTTCGGCTAACTTATGGTTTTAGTGAAGTTTTACTCATCAAATATAATCAAAGTTATTTTTGAATATATAGTATTTGCATTACAGGTTTGAGGGATTTATTCTCCTAAAGAGTAGAATATTTAAAATGAATTTCAGAAAAATGAAGTTTTTTCAACATAAGTATGAAAATTAAAACGAATTTAAATTTGACGGATAGCTTCTAAGAGTCGACGGATAACAATCAACTTGTTAGTAGTATGAGTAGAAGAATCGGTAATCATTTAGGAATGATAATTTATCGATCAATTTCGATTTTCAATCAAAATAAAATTCTTTGAGAAAAATATTGATAAATTTAATTTTCATACAAAATAATCCTGTAAAATTAGATTAATGAAAGTGCTAAGCTTATGTTACGCCGTCGTTAGGTGTGTTATCGGAGATTAATTGTTAGATTTTTTGAACTTTTACAAAAGAAATTAAAACATAGATAAAAAGACACATCTTTGAAATTAAAACTCACACATATAAAAGTTCGAGACTTTAGGTTCTATTTGTGATGTGTTTTGTCTCTGGGAGTCGACTCTCCGTAACAAAAACAAAGCTCTAGTTATATAATTAAATATGCTATCATTTGTCATATCTTACGAAAATAATGCATATCAGTCATGTGACATTGAAAAACAATAGTGTTAAATAACTTACAATGGACCCTCGGCAGCGAACGGCACAAACTTGAAAATTTTTTTTTACAATACCAATCTTAGGCACACTACAAAACACATATCAAAAATTAGCTGCCAACGCGTTACGTAACATATATTTTTTTGAAATTTAATTTTTTCAAGTTCTATCCATTACTGTTTGAATGCATAGTTAATCAAATAGCCTTCATGGCGCTGAGGTAGAGTATTTGATATTAAACATCTAGGTCTCTGGTTCGATACTTTGATTTCCAAATTTTCTTTACCTCTGAAACTTTAGTAACTTTAATTTTTTGACATATTTTATATGCAAAATGTGTTTTTATTGTAAACAAATCGTTTAAATACTATTCAATTGTGAAATTTGTTAATTCACTGACAATATTAAATGAATTCATTTTCACAATTGAATAGTATTTAAACGATTTGTTTACAAATAAAAACACATTTTGCATATAAAATATGTCAAAAAATTAAAGTTACTAAAGTTTCAGAGGTAAAGAAAATTTGGAAATCAAAGTATCGAACCCGAGACATAGATGTTTAATATACCTCAGCGCCATGGCTGTTTGATTAACTCTGCATTCAAACAGTAATGAATAGAACTTGAAAAAATTAAATTTAAAAAAAATATATGTTACGTAACGCGTTGGCAGCTAATTTTTTGATATGTGTTTTGTAGTGTGCCTAAGATTGGTTTTGTAAGAAGAAAATTTTCAAATTTGTGCCGTTCACTGCCGAGGGTCAATTGTTAGTATTAGCTTGAACGTGCTTCCTATAAAATGTGCAAAATCTCGATTGAAATTACTTAAGGATACGCCACAGCGTAACGTTTATACTGCTGACAATAGACTACATTAAGAAGTTAGTCAAACTATCATTGAAAGTTTTGTTTGATAAAACTGAAAAATAGAAGGACTGGAGTTATTTATTTAGCACACGCAGAAGTATAATAAAAAAGTTATTTATTATTTTTAACATGAAGTCGATTTTGAGTAGAGCATGGTATCGCTTATCGAGTCTCGAAAAATATTTTTATTAATTTAATCCCAATAACTGACCCTTAATTTCTAAAAGATTTTATGTTTTAATGTTGACGGAAGAAAAATATTGTATAATTGGGTGAGGCAATGAATATTTGATGAATAATTGTGAGTTTAGGGTTTTAAATGCATAAAAATGTGTTTCATCAAAAAAGTTGATTCGTGAAAGGGTCGTTTTTACTGAAAATAGATTTGTTAGATAAATCTAAAATTAGATTAAAAGCTTTTAATTATTGAACGGTTATCTCAATTTAATGTATTATAGTGAATCTAAGTACAAGTAAATAATTAGTGATCAAAACTTTGCACTGTACTATATGGAATTCTCGAGACCAACAATTTTTCGAGACTCGAGAAGCTCATTTCACGATGATACCATGTTCTAATTTTGAGGTCCAGCTCCAGTACCAGCATTTAGACGTTCGGTTTGAATCATAAGCCTTCGGTTAGAGGTTTGATCTGATTTCATAATCAATTCAGGACTCGGACTCTGTTCTGACTTTGGGATCACTTCAGAACTGGGATTCGGTCCTGAGCTCTGGATCACTTGTCGATTGGGATGTGGCTTCGAGATTATTTGAGGACTGGGATTAAGTTCTAACCCCGGAGTCACTTCAAGACTGAGATTCGGTTCTGAGATCTGGATTACTTGAGGATTCCAAGGCAGTTCTGAATTTTGGATCACTTCAGTGCTGGGATTCGGTCCTGAGTTCTGGATCACTTGTGGATTGGGATGTGACTCCGAGATTATTTGAGGATTAGGATTCAATTCTGATTTCGGAGTCACTTCAGAACTGAGATTCGGTCCTGAACTCGGGATCGCTTGTGGATTAGGATGTGACTTCGAGGTTATTTGAGGATTAGGATTCAATTCTGATTTCGGAGTCACTTCAGATCTGGGATTCGGTCCTGAACTCGGGTGCACTTCAGGACTGGGTTGTGATTCTGATGGTTCTGATATCGGAACCACTACCGTTTGGCGGGGCAGTGGGGATCGACACTTCGTGATCTGGAGCAGTTGCGATTCAAAAACAATTTGTAACAAGCGTTTTGCATAATTTATAGCCCCTAAGTTTCGCCGCTCTGTACGGTTTGCGTTAAACATCTGGTAATTTCTGAACGCAGAATATAGCAATTCTAAGCCAAATACAATTGAATGGAATGCTGAACAATACAGGAGCCATAAAAACACAGATTTTATATCTATCATTTTTAAAGGCTCAAGTTCTGATTCTTCATCAATAAGTTGATCGAATACGTCTCCCTTGAACTGTTTTAATAACATCAGGCCAGCAGTCAAGTAAAAATTCGATTTAAAATCATACCAATAGTTTAATAGTGATACTTCAAACAATCGCAAAGTCCTTAACAGAAGATTTTTAAAATGATTCATCTTAAAATATAGTTTATAAAAAATGAGTTTTGTGCAGTTTTGGCAGAAATCTGTTTTATAAAAATAAAATCTTATCTAGCCAGCTGAACCGAAATGTTTTGCCTTAGTTCATATTTTAGAAAACCTACCCTACTCTCTGAATTGATAATCAAGAGTGCCGGTTGTTTAGAACTTGAGTTTCAAGAATTTAGGTTTTGAGTATAGATGATTTTGCACATGCATTTTATTTTCCTTTATATTTGAAATTCTGAAAACCTGTGAGCCAAAAAATGAAAATTAAGCAAAATTAATACATAAAAGTAGTAAAACTGATGTTAATTATCCCAAAGAATAATTTAGTTAATTTATAGTTCTGTCAAAATGAAAAATTTAAGATTAATTTAAATTTAGAACTTAGTATTAATTATGGGTTTTGTGAATGAATAAAGAAAACCTCGGGTGTAGGGGTCATACAATCATTTGTCAAATATATGTTCACGCGTTCCAACCTAGCTGACTGTAAAACGCGATTCTGCTAAACTGACATGAACTCAAATACGAATCAAGCCATTTGTGATTTAAGCAAAACTTCTGCAAAGTATTAATTCAATTTTGGCATAACTTCAAAGTGCAAATGTCTATACTTATGTACAGAATTCGATGTCTTATAAGGATTAATTCGAATTTTACTCAAATTATATCTGAACTTACACTTTTTCAGCTTCCAATGTGAAGTTAAAATCTGGTCGATAACAAAGAGGTGTAATTAATTTCGGTACATAAGCCTCTGTTCCAAAATGTGGTTTCACCATCTTCTTGAGAACCATCTCAAAAAGTTTGACACTTTGATCATCTTCAAAGAGTACACTTTTCTTCAATTTCTTAATAAATGATTTCGGCTTATCCATCAATTGGAACCACTGTCCTTCTGGAGTTATATCTATTGCTATAGTCTTGTTGAATAATCGATCAAATCGATCGTTCAACTCTTTGTCATCAAGTATCCTTTCTTTGGTAATTGCTCTCCAATGTTCGAGATCAATAGCATTCGTATAAATGTTCCACTTTTCATCCAACATGTCATCGATATTATCAGCATAAACATCAGGAACTGCTACCAAATTGACTAATAATTCATTCTTAAATATTTCAGTCAACGGGATGACAGCTAAACTCCATAAGAGATAAACATAATTACGATGTTTAAAACTTTCTCCGATTCCGATCAATGGTTTGAAATATATCCAAAAGTGACCAAATAAACTGGTTTTCTTTTCCTCGTGTTTGTCGAACATAGAAATGATTTTATTCATGAGTACAATGAATATAAACGTTACCGATATAAAAATCCAAACTTTTATATTGAATGCTTTCCATATGTTTATGACTTCAGGTTTATCTCTTTTGACAACCGGGCTTGAAATTGATATTTGATTTGAAATGAATAGTGGTTTTGCACAACTGTAACCAATCCTAAGTTCATTATCATAAATCATTGGAACGCCATCAAATCCATCGATTTGATTGTTTAAGTACGAACCTATTTCTGATTCGTCTTCAACTTTATTCACATAGAGATGAATGCTGTTTTAAACCAATCAAAAATATACAAATTTTACTAATTTTCATCTTTTTATAGTTTGCAAATATCATTTGAAGAAATTTAGAAATTTGTGGATTGAATTCTACCTATAGTTGACAAGAGCACCCATTTCTTTGAAAATCGGAACAATTAGCGAACTATGATATGCCATATTCTCATCAATTTCTATGTAAGTCACCTACAAATAAAATAATCTAATATTTTGCAGATTCAATTTGAATAAAAACTTACATCTTTATAATGGACATATTGATTAAATTGATTGTGAATTCGAGGTATATGACAATTCTTATACAAATGTTCACAGTTAATGAAAGTCATATTTATTCCTCTGACATATTTTTGCCAAAAAGATAGTGATCGAGATTCTATTAGTTTTTGAGGATCAATTAATGCTAAAGCTTCCTGATTCATAATTTTCGATGTAATTATATTTATTTTACTTGTTCATCATTTAAAGAAATATAAGAGATTTTCTCAAGGTTTGGAATAATTATCAAGAATTTTGTTATAGCAATTAAATTTGTTCTTAATCATTCACATGAATAGCAAGCGAAATGCTACTTCTCTGAACAATGAATGCCAACTCTTCAAATTGATATAATGTCTCTGGCCTTCGGCGCAGGTGTAAAGTTTCAGATCAAAATTTTATCCTTTGGTCCACTCTTTTATCTTAAACTTATTGAAAATAATTCTCGAAAATTATCTCATGATTTTCCTTTGAAACTCTTTCTCCAGGTTTCTATCAACAAAGTGTTGACGTCCTTATTCTGAAACTTATATTCGAAGGTTTAAGAAATATAGATAATCAAAAGAATTGTAAGAACGATATGCAGCGATAAACGAGTTTTCTATTTTTGCAAGTAGGTAAAATCAATTGACATGTTATAATGAAAATGAATTGAATATGAGGCAGAATCAACAAGTTAGTGAACTTTCCTAATTACGTTATGGACAATTGAGTTCTTTAGTAAACATTTTTCAATCGTTTATGACATACAAAAAGAATTTTGAACTCTAGTTTTCATAAAGAACAACCTAAAGAATCGATAGAATGTTCATTTAAAAATCATTATTATTAGCAATAGAAATGATATTTACACTTACTCAAAAGCATGAGATAAAATATAGTGATTTATAGTCATTAACAATATTTATTTTATGCAATAGTCATAAATTGAAAATGAGGAGCGCTGACATTGTCTAATCTCATAAGTAAATATTTTGTTTAACTATAGTTATAAAGTTTTCAGTTTATTTCCAAGTAATTTTTGGCTTCTATTTAGAATAAATGCTTAACATTAAGACACAATTGTGTTCAACTTATGAAGTTTTGCAAGATATATAAAATTTACGGTAAATACTATACAAAAATATACTAGAACGTTTTTCAATGTTAATTCTATAACTGGCAATATCGTGTTTTTCTCCAGACTTGTTAAATTCTGTTATCGGTTCGCTTTGTCATACAGCGTTTTCGAGAACTTCCTGTTAAATTACAAGCTGTTTTGTCATAATTTCTTAATTAAAATTATTAGAATTCTAACTAAAGAGATTACTGTTATTCCGAAATAACAATTTAATTTTTAAAATTTTCCTTTAAAGTATTCAAATTGGTTCCCTCTTACACTTTTAAAGTCCATGAAAAAGCTCAGTAAAAACTGGTCCCCCTGCATATGTAAGATAATCGTTTCTGTCCTAAAAGAATTTACGATATTGCCAGTTATAGAATTAACATTGAAAAACGTTCTAGTATATTTTTGTATAGTATTTACCGTAAATTTTATATATCTTGCAAAACTTCATAAGTTGAACACAATTGTGTCTTAATGTTAAGCATTTATTCTAAATAGAAGCCAAAAATTACTTGGAAATAAACTGAAAACTTTATAACTATAGTTAAACAAAATATTTACTTATGAGATTAGACAATGTCAGCGCTCCTCATTTTCAATTTATGACTATTGCATAAAATAAATATTGTTAATGACTATAAATCACTATATTTTATCTCATGCTTTTGAGTAAGTGTAAATATCATTTCTATTGCTAATAATAATGATTTTTAAATGAACATTCTATCGATTCTTTAGGTTGTTCTTTATGAAAACTAGAGTTCAAAATTCTTTTTGTATGTCATAAACGATTGAAAAATGTTTACTAAAGAACTCAATTGTCCATAACGTAATTAGGAAAGTTCACTAACTTGTTGATTCTGCCTCATATTCAATTTATTTTCATTATAACATGTCAATTGATTTTCCCTACTTGCAAAATTAGAAAATTGCAAATTTAATTCGTCTATATTGAAACTTTTGATTAATATTTCAGATATTCGAAAATAACTTTGATTGTATTTGATGAGTAAAACTTAACTAAAACTATAAGTTAGCCGAAATTGTATTCTTTGGTTTTGAAATTAAAAAAGTTCAATTTATTAACAAATATGACTCGATTTTTCAAGATTAAATCTTATCTATTTTCAGAAAAATTCTTGCTTCAAGTTGAGTAAAAAACATGCTTTTATTCAGCAATGAGAAAATTGTTTAGTATTGTAAATTTGTTTGTAAACAATCGAATAAACACAAAATTTATAATCAATGGTTAAAATCAAAGAATGTAACTTAATTTTATACTCGAATAGCTTAGTCTATTAGTAACTTATTTATTGAAGAGAGAATTCCTTCCAAAAATCAAAAAATAATTACCTTAAAATTAATAATATTTCCGGATCGACGACTTAAAGATAAGATACTATATTTAGAAATAAAGATATGATTTAGACATCAGATTGATTATCGATGAATGTGATGATTGCTATCTTTCTTTGAAAAACTAGAGTAATGTAAAGTCTAAATTCACTTTTCCATCATTAATATTGTTTGCATCAAACAAAAAATTTTATGATTTTATGTAAAATTACTCTATAAATTTCTGTGAAATAGTAATAGAACAACAAACGCATTTCTATCAGATAATCGTATAATTGATTAGCACTGATCTCAAATCACATTCCAAATAGTCCTCTGTTTTAAAAAAAATAACTCAAAAAACATGACTGGTGTCCTTATTATAGGTAATGAATGGTTGTCTTTCATCCCATATAAATGTCAATCTAAATGAATTTCCATCAAATATTTCAATATAGTTTTTTGAACTGTAACTCTATATTCGTTTTTTATACAACCAATAAGACATGATAGAGTGCACGAACTTTTAAAATCATTGTGAAGTAATTGAAATCCCTGATATCCCAATAAATATTCAAAATATTGTAACCATAGTTTATTTCATGAATTTTGTTGTCGAATCTAAAACAAGAACAAATCAATTTGATTTGACAGAAATTTGTAACAATGAATAATTTGTTGTTAGTATGAAATGATAGAATGATTGTTCCTTTGAAATATTGTTCTGGTCTATTGTGTAAAACTTTACTTTAATTGCAGTGAGTTTCCATCTTTTTCCGATTACAATAAAGTGTATCACTGATTATGGCGAAACAGTTTACTGCAAAATTAGATTTTAGCGACCTAAGCATCGGTCGTTCTTGTGACGTATATTGTAAAGAATCAGTTAAACTATAACAAATCTATTCTGTAAGAGCTTCTATTTCGTCAATAGGATTCCCACAGTGTTTATTTCGGTAAATCTGAACTAATTAACTTTAATCCGAAGCTAAAAATAAAAAAATTAAAAATTTCCTAGAGTTAGAAAGTAATTAAAAAACCGTATTAATCAATGAACACACCTTGTAAAATGTTGATTTCTATTCAGTTTGACTAAAAGTTCATCATTTAATAGAAATTTATTTCGTCACTTGACAGATTTTCGCAAAAATAAATTATGGCAATAAACATATGACACAACCACGAATTGCCACACAATAATAGTTTGTAGTTAATTAAGTCTTCCATAAAAGGAAATATAAAACTAAGAAATAATACAACAAAGCATCTTATCATTAAAGACCATCATAAAAACATAATTTTAATTTGTGTTTTGAAACATATGTACCGCATGGCTTAAAATTTTTTTATCCCTAATTGAAAAAAGCTCTTCTTAGTAAATTTTAAGACAGTTTAAAATCTTATCATTTATATCCCCTATCTTAAATATATTGTACTCATATAAAGCACTCTACTACTATAGAGTTATGCGGTTTTGTTTTTTGGTTATGAGCGCATTTTTTAATTAGGGATAAAAAAAACTTTAAGCCATGCTGTATATAAATATTTACGAAAATCAGTGAAATTCGGAAGTTTTGCTAAATTTATATTATTCTATCATGATTTATGGAGAACACCAAAGTATAATTTCTGAAAAGTCATTTCAGATAGAATTTGCGCTAAAAAACTCGTTTAATATTGTATCAGCATGACTATGGAATTCCAAAACTCAATTAAATTTTCAAAAGTGCAGCTTCAAAGCAGTTGTCGTTTTATAAATCTTCGTAAAAATTCAATCTTTAGAATAAAAACTTAGAAAGTTCTAGAGAAAAGGATAAATTGTGATAAATATGCTTAAAACACATAAATATTTCAGAAAACAGAGTAATAAATAATTTTTAATTTGACGGAAATATGTATTTATGTATAAGATGAAATTTGTCTCATTTTAGGGCTTATTTAAAGATTTGGGCAGAGCTGATGAAATGTATACAGGGTTGCGGTCTTCTTAAGTCAAGCCAGGAAAAAGTACACCAAAGTGAGACCCCTATGTTCAAAAGCTAAGACTATTGAAGATTATATGAAACATGAGTATTTAATACATATAAAAGCTTATAAAAATTTCGGGATTCAGATCTTGAAGCCCATTGTATAGAGATATCACTTCCAACTTAATTCAAAGTTCAACAAAAATAACCAAATGGGGTTTGTATATATTTTAGTAACACAGTGCTTTCATTGAAATTTACGAATAGTTATATCAGGGATTGAGTTAAGTATCCAGATTATCATATCTTTAGAGATATTTAATAGAACTAAAATTTGAACAACTGATTAGTGAATATATTCGCCCCCAGTCTCATTCACCAGCGCCCATCTCGGTGGAAGGCGTCCAATGCCAGTGGCAGAACCATTCACATTTATTTAATCTATAACTTCCTTGTAAGACATTTCAAGTTCATCCGGAATATTGAATCTTTTATCTTTATTAGGCCTCTTTATTCTATATATGCCCTACAATGAGCCCGAGCGCCATCTATATTTTTAGATACCTCTATCCATGTACTACTTACGCCTAAAATATTTGACACTAGTGCAAACGCCTAAGTGAGATATATGACAAAATTTGTTACAGGAAAAAGTGTATAAAATCGCAATTATTTCAATATTTTTTACATTAAAATTGTTTGTTTTATAGAAATATAGTAATACTAAGTATCACACATAGGTATAGAGTTTAAAAATTTTAAAAAAAAGAATAAATAATATAAATAAAATAAAATAAATATAAAATAATTATAATATATCACCCTCCCATCCTACTCGCTGTCAGTGCTATCAGAAGTAAAATCGACATAAAACCCGTCCAGCGAGTTTGCTGGTCTTGCTATCTCGGACTCGTACCTGCCGATTCCGAAATACCACAAAACTACCATTACGTGTGCACAGCACCCGATAGTCCTGAGGCCTGTTTTGCACTGACAGCAATATTCAATAATTGAATCAACTTCCGTTTTGCTGACATCAACTAATATGTACATTATTCCTAATGTACATCGCCCTATTTGGGCCACGGGAGCCTGCCAACTCACCCCCGGTGCTGGTATCCCCATTTCAGCCGGGTTATCTAAATTATTATTGTTGGCCATAGCCATAGTTTTTGAGCCGTTCGCCGAGCTGAAGCTCGTTGCCTCCCCCACACCACGAAGAGGTGGCTCAATGTGGGGGGAAATGTGTTTTATTGTGTTCAATATATCAATCACTTTTAAAATTAAATATTTTTATTTTACGTTTTTCCTATTATTTTTTGTTTTTATGTGCTACATTTATGTATAATACTTACTATTACTATATTTTTGTAAAATAAGTCATTAAAATGTTAAAATATTTAAATAACTGGATTTTACACATTTACACATTTTACCCTATATCTCGCTTAGGCGTTCTTACTTTTGAAAGATATTTTAGATGTGGGTAGTACAAGGAGAGGGGTATCTAAAAATATAGGTGGCGTTCAGGCTCAAAGCGGGGCTAAAAGTAAAGGGCTTTGGGTTTTCTTCTTAGTCTTTTAGTAAAAGATTTAATTTGTATACTTCTTTGAAACAAGCCTTCAAATAAAAGTGTATTATTTCAATTAAACATTTGTTCTACAAAAGTTTACATTAACTCCTGACAAATAGTTCTGAATTTTACTAAACTTATCCATTTCATTAAATTTTTTTTCTCTACAATATTTAAGTCAGTGTCAGCGCCAGTCATGTCAGTAATGCCTGAGCAATGACATATCGTTGCATTTGAACAGATATTAATGTCATTTTAATGGACCCCTAATTCGCCATTAATACAGAAAAGTGAAAATCTTAGGAATATTAATCAATGTGGTTTTTAGCTAAACATTTTGATGGTATTAAGATTTCTCGAATTCTTTACAATGTCAAAAGTATTATAAAAATTGGTAACTAATTAAAATTCAGACACATTGATTTTTTCTATGACTGCGATCTACAGAAGCCAAAACTTCAGTATTGTGGATTGGTCTAAGTATACTAATCATCATATTGTGATATAAGCTGGACTTAGAAATTGCGTTCTCTAAATCTAAGTTTATTTGATTGAAAACAACTGATATTAATACAGTGTAATACAAGTAATGTTGCTCCAGGGGGCTAAATTCAAAATATCACACTCATTGAAAAAATATTAAGAATTTTTCAAACATATTGCTGTCGTGAAAATGTATACATTTATAAAATCTTCATACTTTTTAATGATTAAACAGAGAGCGACAATCAAAGCAAACAAGCTTATTTCCAATTTTTTAGTGTTTTCATTTGAAAGAAAAACAAAGGTTTTATTAATTTACCATAGAAAGTATAGTAGTACAGTTCATGGATAGTAGTATAGTGTCTAATCATGCGTTCGACAGAACATGTGCTTATTTCTCAACAAATTATTTAAAAAATATAAATAGGATGTCTTTTATCATAATATGAAGCCTTGATTTCTAAAAGAGCTCAAGTGATAAAATTGAAGAAATTATATTTACATCTTTTCATATAAGTAATAAAATTTAGGATTGATTGCCGATGTTGTTTCCGATGAAGTGGCTTAAATCTTATAGAAAACTACACTTTAAGATTCAATTTATCTATAAAATCGATTACAATCATAAAAGATTTTGCGTTTTTCTTAATCAGTTTTATGCAACTAGAACCTTTTGAAAATCAACCCATCGTATGAACAAAAACCTAAGCCTAAGCCAAAGCATAATATGAACACTCAACAAGTCATTACCATTAATAACGTTACGCCAAAATGATCTCGTGAGGACCCCTACCCATTTTTACGCTGTAATTCGCAAAGCTTTAACACCACTACCCCCCTAGGTAGAACGTTGCATTTTTTTCAAACCCTTAATTTATGAGCATTGCGCACATAACACGAAAATAACGAGAAAGTTGATCTATTATTATGAAAGCATCATTATTGTTGAGATTAATCAATAAAGACAAAGGCGGTAGATGAAAAAACATGTAGCAATTTTAATTTTAATTTGCCCAGATATAAAGCATATAAAATGATATATAATTAAGCAAAAATTTTAAAAATCGGCGCATTATTTAAAAAGTTATGGACAAATAAAATATTATGGAAATTCTTACAGTTTGACAATATATACATACTATAAGACATATATACAACAAAAGTATGAGTTTTAATCTATTGTTGGTAACATTGTAGAGATATCAGGGTAAATTGTAAGGTGCTCAACACGATTTTCAATGTGATCTTGGTCACGCTGGTCACTGTCAAGCTTTTCATTATCATGATGGTCAATATCACGATGGTCACTATCATTTATAACACGAGGAACATTTATAAGATTTTTTGACTTATTACATATTATACAGTTTTTGTTAGCTCTCATTGATCTAGGAATTTTTAACGTTACCTCACCGCTATCACTTTCATCGCTTGATGAGTCTGGTAATAATGGATACAAACGTGAACTTGTATTAGCAGAGCTAGCGTGTGATGAGCTGGGAAGGGATGTGCTGGCAGTGGATGTGGTGGCAGTAGAAGTGCTGGCAATAGGTAGTGTACTATGGGATGTGCTAGAGTTATCCGGGGAATTTAAACTTAATAATGATGGATACAAATTAGTTGTAATAGGTAGTGACACGTTCACATTTGAAGTATTATCACCTTTGAACTTTTTAGCAAAGTTTCTACAATTTCCACAAATTAAATCACCTTTGTTAATCAGTGTTGAATCCATTGATTTTCTTTTATTTGTTAATATTATCGGCTTCACAGTATTTAATTTAGTCACTAAATCATTTTCGTTGACGCGTCTTACATCACGTCTTATAATACTATCCAACCGGACAGTGCAACAAGCACAATATTTATATCTTAAATTAGGTAAATGTGACATTTGTTCGGACATTTCTATTTTTATAAGTTGTACTTGTTACCAAAAGAAACCCAAAGCAGACTCTTCAAAAATTAAAACTAGACTATTAGTGCTTTAATTTAACACCAAGAAACGTTTGGGTTTTTATTGGTATCATATGACAATAGTCATTTGAAATTTACAAACACAATTTTCCGTTACTAAAAATTATTTATATAAACATTTTAATGTGTTCTTAAAAGCTGTTAATTATAGTTATAATTTGGTGAAGATAGAATTAAAATATCTCATTTCGTTATCCTGTAATATTAGTTTGAAATTTGACTCAAAAAACGATCTACCTCTAGTATCCTGTAATAGCTTATATTACAATATATACATATTTACGCATCAATAACATCCTGTATTAGTATGGGAATGTTTATAATTAAATTGTCTAACATAATTTTCATATGCCGCCTTTGTCTTTAACCCAATAATTATTTATGATTCTTTATGCAAATAAAATAACTAAAAGAATGTAAGGTTCTTACCCTTTCAAACTCTACCCCTTCATGTTAAAATTTGTTAAATGTAGCACTAGATACCCCATCCCCTTCAGCATGACGTTATTAATGGACGATACATAATTAAAGCTCATAACTTTAAATGTTTCGTATCTCTCATAACAGCTTGTTGTTGAGTGTATGAAAAGAATCCCATAAGTGCACACGGGATAAATAATGAAAATACAATTGATTAAGCTAATAAGTATTTTGTTAACTTTGAAAACAATTTCACCAAAGTTACTAATATTTTTATTGTTAGTATTTATTTCAAAATATTTAAATAAAATTTACTTCAAAATTCATCCACAAACTGTAGTAGTGTACCCCATATATTTATGATCAGTTAGTGTCTGAGTGATTAAATAAAAATATCAAGATATCCGTATCTAAATCCGACTGAGCCTTCAGAATCTCTGTGGGAAAGCGCCTAATGATCTCCGTTTTGGGTTATTAAAACTCAAACATTTGTTTAATATAGCTTTGTTTAGAAAATTTTTAATATAAATGTTGATGAGTCAAATGTGTGTAGTGTAAGTGATAGAAAGTCTTTAACGAGCGTATAAAATTATTTAGAAGTAAATTAGAAGTTGAGAAGCGACGGAATCATTTGATGCTTGCAAACAAAATGTTGTGCAATGTGTACATCACTTCATTTTATACGATATTATTGTGTACCATTCAAATCGTGGCATTAATTTTGGTCATTCAAACTACAGTCTCAAAAGCAGTACCACAAACAATTGTTCCCGGTGTTGACTGGAAGGATACCTCTGGTAACTTAATTGAAGCGCATGGCGCAGGATTTATTCATGTGAATGGCACATACTACTGGTTTGGGGAAGACAAATCGGGCAAAAATGTAGCATATGTCAACGTGTATTCCTCAACTGATCTCGTAAACTGGAAGTTCAAAAATCACGCTCTCCCCCGACAATCGAGTGGCGACTTGGGCCCCAACCGTGTGGTTGAAAGGCCAAAAGTTATCTTTGATAAAACAACAAACAAATATATAATGTATATGCACATTGACAACTCTAATTACCATGATGCAAAAGTTGGAGTGGCCACAAGTTCAGTTGTGGACGGGATATATACCTATCTACACAGCTTCCAACCTGATGGAATGCAGAGCCGGGATGTAACCGTTTTCCAGGATACCGACGGAAGCGCTTATATTATATACTCGTCAAATAGCACCGGGACGATTAATACACCACTGCGTATATCACGCATCAGCTCCGATTATATGAAAGCTTCAGGTGAGATTTATCACTTCAAAGTTGGTGACTACCGTGAAGCACCAGCAGTGGTTAAAGTAGGTAGTACTTACTTCATGTTAACCTCGACCACATCTGGATGGAATCCAAACCCCGTTAAATATTCCACCGCAACTTCCATGTCTGGCCCGTGGACGGATTGGACAGACCTCGCTCCATCTTCTCACACTACATATCGTTCACAAAGCGCCTACATCCTCCCAGTAGTCGGAAGCACTACAACCAGTTATATCTATATTGGAGATCGCTGGCAGGGTGACCATCTCGTCGACTCACGTTATATATGGTTACCACTGGTCCTAACGGGTACTAAGGCTTCGATGATTTGGGATGACTATTGGACAATTGATACTACTACAGGAGTTCATGAACATTCACCACCGGACACGGGTACCGTTTATGAGGCAGAGTCTTCGGCAAATATCAGACATGGTGCAGTAACTTCTAAAACGTGCGCTGGTGGTTCAGGCGGTCATTGTATAGGATATATTGGTAAAGGAAGTGATAATTATCTTCAGTTCAACGGAATAAATGTTTCCACAGCCGGCCATCACACCGTTCGCATTTATTATCCAAATAACGATAGTAATTACCGCACGGCAACCATAAGTGTGAATGGTGGCGCAGGAATTGATTATAAATTTCCTCCAACCGATGACGTAATACGATCTATACGTATAACGCTAAATTTAGCCTCAGGCAATAATACGTTAAGATTCTCAAACGATCATGCCTATGGTCCTGATATTGACCGCATTACTGTTTCAAAATAAAAATAATTAGTACTTCCAAAATGAAATCAATTTTGTTTTTGATATATAATTAAACTTTTATCATCTTGAAAGCCCAACATATGTTAAGATAAGATTTTATAAAGAAAATATGCTACGATAATTCCTTTACTTTTATTATTACTTAGTAATTCGCTATGGACCGATCATTAAAGCTCAGATTTATAATTCTTCCATAAAAACCATTAATGAATGTATACCCTGTAAATCTTAATTATAATTCAATGCATTGGTCGAAAAGCAACCTCTGTTTCTCTACTAAGATCCATGAAGGGCTTAACTAATATGAAACTGCCTAACTGTGAAATCACAAATGATATAATCTTCCATTCATTATTAATACTTATCTTAAAATATTTTTTAAAACTAATTGCTCAATGATAAAATCTGCTCACATGTAAGTCATTCAAGTTTTCTAAGCTTTGAAGATAGGCTACCCTGCGACTAACGTATTGAATTTAAGTTTTTCGTTCATCTTTTGAAAATTTTCTCAACAGACGCATTATTTTGTTAAAATTTCAATCTTAAAATGCAATCAAAGTCATGATTTCCTAAGTTTATTACATATGAAATTCAAAAAATTCTTAAACTGTTTTACAAGCTTACATCAATATCGCATTTTTCAAGTTAAAATTTCTAATGTATTCTATATTAAATATGAATGGAACTATAAAATTCCATTTCAGCTAACAATAGTAATGAATGAACCTTTAAAACTAATCAATTTTTTGTATTGAATTATCAGAATCTGACTAAAAGTTTAAGCTGCCTATGGCAGCTCAATCAAAAACTGCATCCCATTTCGAATTAATACTATATTCTATGTGTGACACAATAATTATAACTACAGTATTTTAAATTATTGTGAAACTTGAAATAATTATTACAAAATTCAATCAAATTTCATAACGCAAAGTGATTAATAATTCTTACTTAATTCTTTATCGCAAAACTTTTTAGATATCGCTGGTCGAACGCTATAATGTGCTATCTCTAATGCTATTTCAGTTAGAGATAGCACTATGTAGCACTTACCTGACAGAATGAAGAATTAAATGAGTTGATCACATGAAACATTACCCCAACTAAGTTTATCTGTAAATGAGTTTTCAACAGTCTCATAACTATATTTATTTGGAATCGATTATCAATAGAAACCAGAACATGTGCGGCTCATTGCATAAATATGTTTATATATAAATTCTGGTAGTGAAAAATGTGATGGTTTTTTATAGAATCTTATTAATTATTTGACAAACAAAGTGAAAGTTAGGAGTTAAAAGAATGAATGTATACTGTATGTATAACTCTCACTACATCAAATTTTTTCATCTAAATCTATTTTTATAATTTTTTTACTGTAGATAAATTTTGGATCTTATTTTCATTCAATTGCATTCTCAGTATTGCAAAAATATCGGGTGAATGTCCAAACCCCGAATTACTTGATCCATGCTGGTGTGATAAAGATGTTATTGTTTGTGGTGGTCACGAAAATTATAATCTAAAACATATATTCGAGTCATTGAGCCTGAAGTTAAACGAAAAGAATAAGCATTTTCACAGATTATACTTGAACAACACAGCGATAACTGAACTAAAGGATAACTCCTTCGATAGTATAACATTTGACGAAATAATTATAGAAAACGCACTGAAATTGCATTCAATCCATTCGAATGCATTCACCACAACGAATTTAATAACTAAGAGATTGAACATAATCAATACTCCGGTGGAAAATTCACCACCAATTCATGATATCTTTCATTGTGTGAGTCTTATGGTCAATCTCGAAGAATTTAGACTTGATATAACAAAAGTTATAGAAGTGCCTTCGTATGCATTTCAACCGTTGAATGGATATCAGAATAAATTGAAACGAATTGATATTTGGCACTCAGATGTCAGAAAGATTGGAAACTTTGCTTTCTATTATTTAAATTCATTGACAGATATAGTTCTTGGCCGTAATGCTATTGATTTGATTTCATCGAACTCTTTCCATTTCAAGAATGAGTCAAAAGATCAATTGTCTATTTACATGTATGAAAATCTATTGAATAGTACGAGCTTTGAAGTGAATGCGTTTAATATAGGAAGACCCACCTTTTTGGGACTGCAGGACAATAAGCTGACATATGTAGATGAGAAGGTCTTTTCACCCTTCTTGAAAATGAACGCTAATAATAAGTTGGAATTGGGCGGCAACAAATTAGATTGTAATGATTGCCGTAATTATTGGATCAAAGAAAATAATGATTTTATCAATAGAGCTTTGAGTCTTATTTGTTCTAATTTTAATGAATTTACAGATAATATCAACTTTCAAAATTGTATTTAATGTTTGCCATCAATAAAAAAGTTTTAAATATTAGCTGAGTGAAATAAACAGCAGTCATAAATGCTCTTCTTTCACACAGAATTCTATACCACTTATTGAAAATAATTGAGAGGTCGGATTTACGCTTTAGCCTTCAACATATTTTCCATTGAGTAAGCTGAGCATAAATATTCTCTATGTTTATAGAATTAATAACTAAGTCTGAATGTTTTAGTAATCGATGCAAACAAATTTCTCAGATATTTTCAACATTTATTATTTATTGTTAACTCATTTCGCAAATTTTTTTCGCTAGCGGTATTACATTAGTCTGTAACTTGTGAATTCAGTAATAATAGCAATCTGTATAAATTGTTTTATATTTAAAACGAAATTATCTATCAATTGTATTCTTCTATCACTAAATTTTTGATGACAGCTTCAGTCCCTTACATCTTACAGAACCAATTTAATCTTAAGTCATTCTTGGTTTTAATGCAAAAAATTTTTGAGCAATTAAAATACTTTTTGATTCAATAATACTCCAATTTTGATCGAGAATAAATCCCGAAAGATCATTCTATCATTGTTTCAGCTCAATACTTTCCCTAATACAATTAATTCTTACGCTTATAAGATCAGAGTAGTGTTGTAAAAAGAGAATTTCCGGAGAAATTATCTCGAGAAACTTTCTATCGCACAAAATTTCTCTTAGGAGAAATTTTATATTTCATCAGCTCAAAATTATGTTTTAATTGAAATAATGTTTTAATTTAAGTGATATACAACACTAGTGACTTTTAAATATTCAAAATATCACCTATTTTGGTTTTGACATTCAAAATAATCACATCGTAGAATAATAGTCCCAAGAAACTTTCTAGAAAGTTTCTCATCAAAAAGAAAATTTCTAGAAACTTTACATCACTAGATTAGATTGACCAGGTCTCACTGTGTTTGTTGCAAGGTTATTACAAGATATTCAAAAGGGAGTCAAAGGGAGAACTAAGATATGTTTTTAGAGGTTTTTAAAATTATCACAAGAAGCAAAGGGGAAGGGAAAAACTATTGCTGGACTCCCCAGTCTTTTCCGGGCCGTATGCTCACTCTGACTAAAATTATTTAACTGTTGCCAATACTGGTTGAGAGCTGGAGGAAAACTAAGTAATTAGTTATAACTGCAAAGAATGGCTATAAAGAGAAGACAACAAAAAAATAAACACTAAATACAAAGAATTTTGACAAATACTAACATGAATCATATTAGTTTTAGTAATAACTCTTATTGACCAGCAACAGAAATCAATTTTTGGTCCTCCAAGTCTTTCAATATATTGCTGTAATTGAATTCTTGCTAATGAAGTTATATTTGTATATTTAGCAGACATAGAGTTCAATAGAGCGTACGATTCGTGAGCCTTTTATAATTAAGAACAAAGTTTTTAGCTTAAGCAAAATGAGACTTCTGATACCTTAGTTGATACTGAAGAGGCGGAAATAAAAATACAGAAAAGGCATAACGCGAAAGTTAAAGCGAAAAAGCCAAAAAACATTTTGAGCCATAAGTTCAAATGACTAAAGAATCCAAAATAACTTATGGCCAATACAATTAAAGCGTGAAGAAAAGCATCGGATAGTAGAGTTATTCGCCAAAAGTGATTATACTTTTCAAGTTTAATACAAATTAAATTATGTTTAAGTTATAATTGGTTCAATTTCTTTGATCTTTGATAGTCATTACCGACCGATGAGAGAGCTTTCAAAGAATTATTCACAGAAGAGAACCTCAGATTCAAATAATAGCATAACTGATGGAATACACATATAGTACTAACTGTATGAGGCATCATATAGTAAACCCATAGTAATAAACCTATATATGCGGGGATTCCATGCATCAGGAGGTAATCTTTCGACCAACCAAACAGTAATTGCAAACCAAATATTATGATGACTGCTAACATAGTCAATCAAACGCTATATTCAGCGATAACTGCCATGAGGCAAGCTCTATACCAGTATTTTTCAGCCATTGGTATAGTTAGAGATACATCCTCTGGTTCTATAACACCTTCAATAACAATGGAAAGTATTAATAAGAAAAATTTACTCTCAATGACATATTTAGAGAAAAGCAATTACTAGTAGGGATGCCAAGTCTTTTTCGAGAAAAAGCTGGGGAAAAATCAAGGGGAGAGAGTAAAAATCATTTTTAGGAATTGTCAGTAAAAACCAAAGGGAAAAAACAAAATATTGTATATGAAAAGTGACGTTTTACTTTGTTTATTATTTTTTACATAATTTGTGTTATTATTTCAAAAATAATATTTTTCTCAGATTTTGCACCTGGGCTGGAGATTGAAGATTTTGTCTCAAAGCTGGGGGCTTGGCATCCCTAGTTACTAGCCATTTTTTTCATAAAGTTTTATTCAATAATTTTTATTAATGTATATAGAATGAACTTAGTCCATTTCTAACCTTTAGTTAATTGTGTTGTTTCTAACCAACAAAAGTTATTAGTATTTCGATTGACGTAATAATATAATGCCATCAAAAATGCATTCAATAATATCGATATCCAGAGGGCGTGAAAATAAATTCGTGGACACATATCTATAAAAATAATAGCGATGTCTCCGATATATATAAGATATTTTGAGTTGTTATTAAATAGTGTTGTGGCGAGTAATTTAATCACGTGGTAGCCCAGAAGTAAAACTGTGAATATTTGATGAAATTTGCCAAATTTTGTAGACTTAATACTTCCATCATTCATATATTCGCCCGGTAGTAAGCTCCACGATTTAAATATTGAATCCAATCTGACTATCGGTGGTCTGGTTTTGATGAGTCCAATGAAAGTGAAACTGATTTAGGGTTTGTTAGGTATGTTAAAGTTCTAGTATGAGCTCTTTTGACTTGTTGCATTTTCATAGTGTTCTTATTCCGTAACTTCTAAAAAATGACAGAATTTACTTATATTAAATTCGCGAAGAATTTGTCAAATTGAACTTTTCTGTTAAAACCTTATCTTAAACTCAATATATTAATAACACTAAATAAGTGTTTTGATTTTACAAACTATTAAAAGATTAAACTGTTTGATCAGTAATTCTCTATCATTAATATTAGAAGTTCAGCAAGACTCACTGATCGAAAACTTCTATCATTATTTCTTAATTCATGTTTTAATGTTTATTAAATTATCTATTAATAGATTATAAATGGTTAAAAACCAACTTTAATTTCGAAAGCGTATGACTAAAGTTGAGCTAAATTTAATATGTGCATAAAAACAATCAAAAGCGGAACCACAAGGTTCTCAATAATCAAAGCTAATTTAAGTCAATTCTCTTCTAACTCTTCGGCCAATTTTTGCCATTGGTCTAATAGTATCTTGATTGGTCTAGTGTTGGATACCTACTCTATCCTTTAGTGGCAACTTTTGATTCAACTGTTCGGTTTGAGTCTCAGCTTCGATCATGAGTTCTCAACTGTCACATGAAATAATACATTGTAAAATATTATACCAGTTTTTCATTATATCTCAACAATTGATTCAATTAAAGTTTTATGTTTAGAATACTTTTATAGTATTTACATCGAATAATCGTCTTACTGGATTGGATGTAATTTGCAGAGAGTAAAACATCACAATACCTTTGTATGTTCGAATAAAATGAAATGAAATTAGGGATCAAAATACGTTTTCAAATGATCAATATATGAAAAAATGATGGGAACACTTAACTAAAGTAATCCAATAATCCTTTATGAATACAGTTAATAAACTATATAAAACTTTTTATACCTTAGTTTACAGTTTTTGAATTAATACTATTTTCAATATTTTTAATACTTTTCAGATACCATTTGAAGAAAATCGATTATTCCTTTTAATTTATAAACGAAAAGATGAATTATGTTAATAACAGAAATTTTTTGAGTATCAAAATTATTATTATTGTTATCTTGAGTTAAACACTGAAGTGAATCAGGAATAGGGATATTTGATGATTTTATAAAGTCAAGGTTATAAGGAAGAATATTGATCTTATATTCAAGTTTAGATGTGACAAATCCATGTCCCATGTTCGTTATCAAAAATCTGCTTTGAGTTAATACCTTTCTCAATGAATTGAACTTTTCTCAATTTGAAAAAATGTAATCAGTTATTCTGGGCCCACTTTACTCTGTTCTAGGCTCTCATAAACTTTTGTGATGGTTCAAGTGTTACTCCAGGTTCACAAAAAAGCGCTAAACGACGATTAAATTAATTAGAAATGATATATAAAATGCAAAATTATAAAAAACCTTTCAAACTAAAAAAAAAATTTGCATGAAATTTTCGAACAAATGATTAATAGCCTTTAAATTTTGTTTTCATTTATTCGCTCATTTTTATTCATACGTATTAACCTTTGAATCCTATTCTAATCATTTTAAAGATAATATTCAAAGATAAAAAATAACTGTTTCCAAAGAATCCTGTAATGCGTGTAGACTTACCACCTGTACAGGATGTTCCTGTATTGTACGGGATTGCACTTAGTGTACAGGTGTACAGACAGGGATTTAAAAGACAATAATTGTACAGGACCCATGAATAGAAATTAAATCAAAACATTTGATATTTAATTAGGATAAAAAAAATTGAAATTTATCTTGTTTAGATTGTTTGTATCGATAGTGCATCACTTACAAAGAACAGACTTTTGAATAAATTTTGATATTTAATGAAAATTGATTCAATCAATGCAGGATTTTGTATTAATTTAAACTATTCGGTGTTATGTTACGGATTCGTTGATTATGTTAGTAATAATGATGTTTTGCTAAGTACTGCGAAATCTGACAAAAAGAATACTTTCAAGTATAAAATAGTATAAAATATATTTAAATAAATTGGAATTTCAATTATACTAAACTAGGCAAAAATATTCATGTTTTATTAGATTTAATAACAATAGATATTGATTGATTTAAATGATGTAATTGACTTATGATAGATATCAACCAAAGAGTAATAAATTCCAAATAATATATAAGGGAACCTCCTGTGAAATATTTTGTACAGGATTCAAACGAAGAATGGGTGGTAAGTCTAAATGCGTGGCATATGAATATATCAAGCATTAAAGTCGAAAAGTACTTCTCTACTTGTTTGAAAAAGCAAAAGGGCTTGTAATTACATTTTAAACTTTATTCAGCGTTTGACTCAATACAAAATTAACCGAATACTGACTTCAACTTAATTATTCCATATTTGTCAGAGTTGACACATTACAAGTTTATATCAATGAGTTTTGAGTTTAAGAAATATTTATTGAGTTAATAAGTAGGAAACTTCATATTTACTGCACATTAAATATAATCAAAAAAAATTTGTTCTCAAAAATCACAAACTTATACATCTGACACAGTTTAACAATTAAAATTTACCTATTTTTAGTTTTTTATTACATTTTGACTCAATTCTTAATTTTTTTTATTGTTTTTATCGAACAGATCGTGTAATAATTTCTGACTTTTTGTACAAGAATTATCGTCCAAACTGTATAGTGTATCATAAAATTTTGAATTGACTGTTTTAGGAACGTATTCAAGAATCTTATAAATGTCTAAAAGCTTTTCGCGAGATATAGGCAGAGGTTTTTCATACGCGAGATCAATATCATTAAAAATATTATCAAAGTTTGTAAAGTCGGTGTTTGGTTTGAAAATTTCCAATTCTTGTTCACAATTTTCACTCAACGAAAAAGAAATTTTAATATTTTTTCGAGTGAACTCTATTTTTCTTACATTCTTACAATGATTTATCTGAGTTTTCACAATTTTACTCAACTTTTCCTTATATTTATAAACTTTTACAACTTTATTATTAGAATGAGAGTCATAAGAATTTGAATAATTTACTGAAATCACTTCGAAGGGGTTTTCAATGCCCGTTTTTTGAATAATTCGTTCATATTCTGAGGGAGAATAAACTTTCTCATAATGTTTTTTATTGCCTTCAATCCGTTCAAAATCTCCATCTATTTCCATACGTGAGTGACCAGGATTTGGATAATAGATAATAATTTTATTGAGCTTGCCACATATTGTGATATGCTTATAAAATGCCCATAAGAACTTGTTTTTATTTTGAGAAAAACAATTATCCGAAAAAATATGCAAAAATCTTCACATCACTACTCAAAGTATTATTAATATAGTAATTAATGAACGAAATAACTTCATTGGAACCCTTTTTTGCAAAATTCTCAGGATACAAATACATAACCGCTTTATTTGATTTCAAGTCATGTATTCCAAAATTATAACAATAAAATTTTCGTAAATAATACTCGACTGAAACGTTAGTCTTAGGCAATTGAAGATTTTTTTGAAAGTCGTAGCAAATTGCAGCTTGCGTTATATCGTTTAAAAGCTTATTTTTTATCTCGTTTTTATAATAATAAAACTTTTGAGCCTCATTTTCATGCAACAGTAGTTCTTTTTTTATCTCATTCATTGATTCAATTTCTTTGTTTTTCTGGTAATTAATGATTTGAATTCTCAATTTGTCACAAACTTCGCATATATCAACTCTTGGCTTCTTAATAGATATCTCATAAGTTTTGAATATTTGAGAAAACACTGTATACGAAACATCAATTTTGTGTTCTGGATATAAATCTAAAAAAGTCTATAGATATTAGCGACGCTCCCGAATTCAGTTGATAAATATTTTTGTTTTTATTTTTCCCATAATGTGTTTGCTCAGTCGGTAGTGATATTACTAGGTCTTTTACATCTTCACGTGCTATATAAGGTGTTTTATTAGGTCTAGAATTATGTTTGCCTCTCATATCATTAGAATTCATACGATTTTTTAATATCTTTCGTCTTAAGGCGCTTATTTTGATGCCGAGAATTTCCAAAAATACTTTTTGACAGACTTTAACTCGACTAACGTTATTGTGAAGCTAAAATTATAATTATAATTAAACTTAAAATATCCTAGTTATCAAATAATTTTCAAAAACTAAAATTTCTGTATGTAGAGGGTTTAACAAAATCTTTTGCAAGGGGGTACGGCAAAAGACTATCGATGATAAAAGCAAATTAACGTGCTATTTCTGAAATACAATCAAAAGGGAAATAACTCATGCAGTTAAAATTCAAAATAAAAATTTTGAAACTTGCGCTTCAAGACACATCTCGACTTAATATTAGCTGACCATATAGCGTGAATACAAATAAGATTTTTATTTCAACATGATTTTATAATTGTTGATACCCTCTGTAATGGTCGGGACATATAATGAAAACCCCCGCTTAATTGATACAGAATCACTTGAACGCTGCTTTTATAGTATCAAAAAAAGGCTTAAAGATATATTTTACGAAAACGGTGGCTATACCGAATATTAAACTTGTAGCTTTTATTCTCGTCTTTATAACATATTTAATAAAATTCACTTCAAAATTATAGATTAAGTACTTTTTGCTGTACCCCTTTGCAAAAGATCTTGTTGAACCCTGTACATGAAAAAATTCAAAACTTCAACAAGATTTTATTCAAATCAAAATGTTGAAAAATTTATATCTTCTAAGCTATACAATACTTTATAAATAGAATTTTTACCTCATTTTTCTCTGATTGGGTCTCAATGAAATACTCAAATTTCTGAATCTTCTTTCCAGTATTTGTGACTGGAATTACCATAGATTTGAGAAAAAAGTATTGCTGCTCATGACTTTTTAATGAATTATAACGATTAAAAAACTGTCGTTTTTGTTCATCACTCAGAATTGTTTTACATTTTATTTCACAACTACAATCAATATTATTGGTTTGAATTCTCGCGGGAATAATTTTTCCAGATTTATGAGCAAAATGTTGTTTACCTTCCAATATAGCGGCTTTAATTTGAATTTTTTTAGAGATCTTTTTAGGCTTCATTTTACTTTTCAGTTCTCTAAGATATTTAAACACGTTTTAAAGGACTAAATAAATGTTTGAGAAAGTATTTTGTGTTGGCATTTAATCTATAAAATGTACAAACTATGATTCAATTTTTTTAAAAACTTTTCTTACGTAAAAGTTCGTTCTCATTAATGTCTTAATGACTAAATATGTTATATTAGTTTTCGGTTTTACCTTATCTTCTACTATCTAATAAGCCTTTTTGTTTTCAAAAGTCAAGCAAGAAGTACTTTTCGACTTTTATGCTTGATATCCTCATTAAAATTATTTAGTATCCTTCTATTTATTTACATAGTAGTTGTGGAACCTCTCTAGTATTTAATCTTTGATCATCCGAAAAACTAATTTAATGTATTTTTAATTCTACTTTAAGAAAAAATGCAACTTAAATTATTTTACTTGCTTTTATTATTGGTTGACGCTTATGCTGAAAACCTTCCGTGGATAGGTCAAGCCAGGGATGCTAATTGGCTTAAACATCACGAACAACTAGTCAATCAAACTATCACACATAAGGCAGACATAAAAGCAGTATTTGTTGGTGCCTCAGGAATCGAAGGATTGTTGAAACAGGGCTGGGGGCTCGAGGTTTGGGAAAAATACTATGCTCCACGTCATGCTTACAATTATGGCATTGGAGGTGATAGAACAGAAAACCTGATTTACAGAATAGAAAATGGAGAATTTGATGGCATAGATCCAAAAGTAGTTGTTATATCGATCGGTATGTTCAGTATCAAATCTGTAAAAGATGTTTGTGCATCGGTTTTCAGCCTCATTTTTACGGCAAAAATTCGGTTCCCATAGTTAGAAATTTTAACATCAGATTCTATGACAATAGGATACAAGAGGGCTGCTTTTGCATTATTTGTGGGCCGCAAGTAAAAGAAGGTTGAGAACTACTGTATAAGAAAAGAGGTGAAATACTTTTTTACAAAATCAAATGATCTAAAACCTAACTTTACATCAATATACAGGAAGTAATAATATAGGCCATAATTCAGACGATGATATAGAAAGAGGAATCAAAACAGTTATTGAAAAATTTGAAAAGAAATTGCCGAACGCCAAAATTATTATGATTGCTATTCTTCCGCGACAGGGAGTATCTGCGGACACATCTGTCACAAGTATAAACTCAATGAGTGCTAAATTGAATGACAATCGAATCGTTCACTTTTTTGATGTGGGCTCACATTTCCGCGCTTCACTGGGAAACGTAAACACAACTTTATATCGTTCTGATCACTTACATATCAACACTTTGGGCTATACTCTTTTACACGATTTAATGGAAAGTTTATTCAGTAAATTATTAGATGAATGAATTCTCCCTCTAAAATTTATTACCAACTTGAGTTATAATTAAAATAAAACTCTAATGAACTATTCAATTAAACTTAAATTTAGTAGATTCATACAGAGTTGTAGATTTGATAAATTAAAATTTCTTGTTTCATATGATTGAGCTAACCTCAAAATTTGTTTCGAAGCATAAATTTATATTGTATTAATATAATGTTTTGCCTGAGAATGACAGTCGTAGCCAGTGCAGAGTTAGGAGCTATAGCTCTTTGGAGATATTACAATAATTGAAGTATTGGTCTGTACTAAAAGAAATCACTCAGAAAACTTTTGAAACTGTATTTATTTGATGCATCAATCGATTACTTGATGTCAAACGTTAGTAAATAGTTGATAACAAATTAATCCATATGTTAACCTGAGTATGTGCCTGCCTCTACAAATCAGAGCATTCAACTTCAGACTTTTAGCTAGACTGAAAGTCAATGTTGAAAATTGTTTAATCCATAGCCAACACATTATAACATCGTTACTTTTAATGTTACAGTTTAATTAATTATCAATAATTTTAAACAGCTGATATAGGATTAGAAGCTAACTTATAACTGTATCATACACAGTGAATATTCAAAAAACTTCAAATTACTCAATGAATTACAAAAAAATATAAATATTAATTGATATTTAATTTCTCATCAAAACGTAAACCTATATGTTTATAACAAAAGGTATATCTTTTATAATTGACTCAAAAGTTTCATTTTAATTTTATGTCAATTATATTTTAATCAAAATTATAAAGTGAATAAGTTAACTTAAATATTCCGTAGACACATCTGGACGTCCGAATTCGATGTAATTCAATTTATAATTTCATCATGTTATTATTTTGTGTTATTTGAACGCTTGAGAAAAGTAGTGATCAGTAAAATAGATTAATGATCTGAGGAACAATTATCAAAAGAAAAGCCTTAAAACGAAGAGTGGCTCCGCGGCTCTATTTATAACTTGAGAGCTGTTAAAGATAAATGAGAAATTTTTCGTCAAAAAGGAGAATCAGTAACTTGATATTATGAATGGGTTGGGCGATTCGAGGCCATCAATAGAATCCCCATTGGTGGCCTCATATTATAGCCAAATATAAATTACAAATTATATATTGTCCAAGAAATAATGAATTTATTACGAATTTCTTGTAATGAGCCTGTGGAGGAATTTAAGTTTTCAAAGTCTTTTGACACTTTGTATCACTCAAAATTGCGATAAAACTTCTAACATATGAGGGGGAGGGATTGAAGTAAATTTTGGGAAATTGTCATGTTAAGATTCGGCCTTTAACACAGCTAGCTGACAATGAAAACTCATCCGTGTATTCCAATAAAATTCAAAGGACAGTAATGGTTTTTGAACACTTCTGAGAGGAATCTAAGATAATAGTTCTCCTTCTTCTAAATTGAAAGCAGATTATTCATTTACAACACATTGCAGTCATTGGATACGATTAAAATTCGTCCCATTATTCATTATTCAAATGAAAAGCTCATTCATCAAAAGTTTAATGTTATATTAATTATAAATTTCTAGCATTAGCTTTTAATAAGAATTGAGATACTTCAAGAAAAAAATAAGGAAACTCGCTGATTAATAAAAGCAAGAAGCTAATTTACTTCGATTTGATGAGAATTCACCATTCATCCTGCTGCGTTCTAAAATAAGAAAAATAAGTGCATCAAAAATGGTAATTTCTCATTTTGAAATATTCACGTGAAGAATCATAACGTTTATGAAAAAAAGTTGCATAAATTGTTTTATTGGAACCACTTGATTGGAAAAATAACAAAATGTAAGAGTTTAGTATTTCTTCAATCCTAACGCAAAACTTTTGACTGAATGCAATAAAAGATTATTTTGAGTGGTTATCTATTTGTTTTAAGCTTATCTGTGTATAGCTTGGTTATCTGTTTAAGCTTGAATTTACACACATATTATTTAATCCTAGTTTTATTCTTTAAGTTTGATACTTTTATTCTATATGCTTCTGTTAAAATAACATCAATCTTGCTGTTAAAATAATAAATTTAATCAAAATAGGAACTCACTTGAATAAACTTTTATGACTTCATGTTCATAAAGTAGTGGTACAGAAATATGAATAGTCCCTGAAAGATTACGAGTATTACAATATTATTAATCAACATAAATGGAAATTTTGATATCATACTTGACTTCCATTGAGTATAATGAATACATAAGAAAAAATATTGTAGACTTGATGGATATATAATAAGAATGAAAGCCAAGTAAATCCCGAAATACAGAATAAACAAACGAAACTTATAAATCTTCTATCTTTCGCTAAAAGCTTTTGACCGATTCTGAAGTTGAAATTATTTTTACCGAAAAATGCCATTTTGAGTACTAATACGATTAGGACTCCATTTATTAGCATGACTAGTAGAAAAGGACCTATGTTTGCAAATAATATTCACATGAGTAAATAATTCGTGGGATAAGAAGTTGTACAGTATGTCACAAAAATAACCAGAAAAGTTTAATAACATTTTATTGCATTAATCTAAATCAAAATTATCATTATGATCAAAATATCCCCCCGTCTTTATGATATTTTGTTATTCTTTTATAAGATTTTCTAATGGCTGTTGCAATCCGTTTTTGGATACCATTGGACTCGCACAACTTTTGAGAAGTTCTCTTAAAAATTGTTGTCCTCTCAGGTCTCTCTTTAAATTTGGGAACACAAAAAGTGATTTTTAAAATTTTCATAAATTTTACTGGCCTATTCTTTGAGATCTATAAAATATTTAATAACACATCTCTACCCAATGATTGTTTGTAGGGTTGTACTTGTGACGATCAGTTAGATGGTGACTCGGAAAAAAATTTTATGAAAAACCTTCATAATTGAAATTTGATATATTAAAGCAATAGATATTTATCTTAGTATTACTATTACTAAGGTACTTGTTTTTGACATACATGCCAGTACTCTAATAGTTAAGTTACAGCACTTTTCTGGTTAGTTTTGTGACGTGCGATATTACCAATCAATAGCCAGATATGATTCTTATATCTTATCGAAGATATCCAACAACTACAAATAAAATTATCTTTTCATGAGAATTTTAGTTTTTTAGACAAACATACAAATTGTTATATCGTTCATCAAAAAATGTATCCATCAGAATGTTTTCTGTAAAATAAATGTAAGTCAAGCCTATGAAGCAAACAACTATTGGTGATCCATATCCAATTCCGTAGTAGAATTTATTGTCATAATCACTATCAAAGTGTTTCCAGACTTTTTTGAACATCTGACACCCTTCCAAAAGCATCCAAGAAAATGATGACAGTAATGAGTACAACAGAAGTGCAGACGAGATTTGACATAAACCCTATGGTTAGAATAACATTGAAATGGCTTGAAAAATACTAGAAGCTTTTATATTGCTCTAACAAGTATAAAATACTGTCTTATTTGAAATAAAAAGATGACTTAAACTAAGTGTGACCGTTTATCGTTCATTTGATACCAGAAGTTTGAAAAATTCCAAGAGAGACAAAATAGTTTTGTTTAGAATTTCAAAATTCAGGGAGTTCTTGTCACTCTACTTAAACTCAATACTTTTGTTCTTCTCTCATATATTAACATTATATTTGTAAGAAGTTTTTTCTTTTATTATTCTCCACTTTCTCTATTTGGTTGTCTTCTGTTAGGCATTTAAAAAATCATAAACCTTCATAATAAATATTTCAAATATTTACTGATCCGTAGAATAAAAAATTAGATTTTTAATTTAACAGAATTTTTAGGTATGAAATTGATCTGAAGGATGACTTTGAATAAAAAAGTGCACTTCTACAATAAAACTTTATACTATCTTATTAGTACAGTATTGTAAAAGAATCTGAATGAATTAGATTTTACGATAATTGAGACCCACAACCCCTACTTAAAATCTCATAAATCTAAAATTTATTGACCCCGTTTAGATTTTTGACTGTCCCACATTAATTGCCGGAATAAATACAGAAAGATATGCTCAGCCTAATTATGTTTTTCTAATTTTAAAAGAGTTTATCATATTTGACTAGGGTGGCCAAGTCAAAAACTGTTAAATGCGGGACAAAAAATTTTGGTCCCCTTATAAAATTTTTTTAAAAAGTTTTAATCTGATTCAAGTTACAAATCACAGTTTTAAATAACAATTATTTGAAATATAAACTAAAGATTTGATTGAGAACTGCACTTTATAAGAGTCACACACGATGTGAATGAAAACAAGGTATCTAATAAACGGATTAAGACACTTTTTATGTAGAGACTTCCACATATTTTAAGATAAGAAACGTGTTGGCAACAAAATTGCATTATTTGCATTAAATAAAAACATACAGTGGAAATTTGTTTAGATAAATCCTAAAATGTATGATATTTTCCGTCCCGCAAAAAGGTGCATACTGTATGCGGGACACAACTCTTAAATGCGGGACAATCCCGCACAATGCGGGACACTTGGTCACCATATATTTGACTTGTATTGTTTAAATGTTTGTCTCACTTGCAAAAATAAAAATTAAAGTAAACCAAAAATGGCTTAAATAAATTTTGAAGAATTAGTCCAACCGCAACTCAATACAATGTGATCTTACTTTATTTCCAGTATTATCCATGGCTGAGATCACGAGTAAGTTAACGATCAATAGGCAAAGGCTGAGATTGCATACAATGACAGTTTTCAAATTTGTATCCCTATCGGTTATATTTATTCTACTCGAATTTCTTGAATTCAAACTGATAACAATAGTGACTATCAGACAGGTTATCGATACACCACAACAAAAGTATGTCAGCTTTGATTTCACATCGTTGTTATCTTCTCTGCCACTTGTGTCCATCAGAGCCGCAAAATTGGTTAAATGATTGCATCTACAAACAGTAGTGAAAAGATCTGATTCATCAGTGATTTTATGGCACCCTTTTGATGACCACAAAGAATTGTTGAAATCCCAAAAAGCACAATCTATTTTGTCTCCAAAACGGAGTTTATAACTGTGTTTCAATCTATTAAAAAGTTGAAATCAATTATTATTTTATTTCACACGCTTATAATGTGCTACCCATGAGTCTAGAAATGAGAGAATAATGTAAATGTATGAAATGCCTACATTATCTTCACTTCCTTATCGAGATTAATAGAATCTGTACTTTTGGTTAAGCTGAATAATAGTATAGGTGAGTGGATTCTTTTGTTTTTAGTCATGCCCCTCAATAAATAACCATCTAATTTGTTGATAACTGCTCCAATAGCAACGTTACTATTATTAGTATTATTTTGATTGATTGATACTCCCATCGGAATATAGATTGTACTATTTTTATAAGTCCTGTCATCCGGAAAATTTAGTCCTTGTCGATTGAGGTCAACAACAAATGTATTCAAATAAATGTTTTGATTGATTACTTTCTCGACTTTTTCGCTATTATTTTGGTTCGAAGCGAGAGTAAATGAAGAAGAGTGTATAGAAGACAAAAGATTTGATGCAATTTCAGTTTTTTCTTTTTCAGTTGAGTTAATCCACGCATACTTTTGATTAATAAGATTACTTAAAGTATAGATTGTTCTTCTTGTATAAACGTTGGCATTCGATGAATTTATATCAGTTTTATTGTCAACAAAATTTTGCATTATTTGAATTTTGGCCAAAATAAGAGATAATATTTGACTGTCGACTATGGAACCATCTGTACCGGTCTTATTTAAAATTAAATCTGCCTTATCTATAACTTCATCGACACTAGTAAAATTTTTCGGAAAATCATTCAACCATGCGTAGCACTGGTCCCAACTTGGTCCATTTTCATCAAACTTTCCATCTGCCTCACATTTCCATCTGATTCTTGTAGAGTCATCACCACCAGGACAGGTAACACTTGAGTACTGACCTACTCTCACCTCAGGCCATCCAGAAATTCCATAATATTCTTCCTCATATTTACATGTAACTGAGCCATTCTGGAGGTCGGTACTCGTTGGTATTTCTGTTGTTGTGTTCATATTTTCTGTCATTCAAGTTGATTATACAATTGAGCAAAATCATTATATACTTTCATATTTTCGACCTGAATCTTAATTTATACGAAAACTGAAGTAATTTTTATAGAACCTTCATATTTGAGGGGTTGTAAGCACTCAATCATTCACCAAATGCTTGAAAAGGTTTGCTACACTATTAATATGATAGTTCACCAAGATTTCAGCCTTCTTACTCTTATCTTTCGTATCAACTCCGATGAAAATTTTCACTAAGTATATCTTTATGGATTTCACAACCTACACTACGAAATTTTTTTATATCGTTCATCAAGTTGGGAGACTTAATAATTGTTCAAAATATGAAATCGATTTGCAATTATCTAAGCTCATCTAGCTCGGAGACCAATTCGAATTTACTCGAATTTAGTGCATTCAGGACGGTCAATAAATCATTGGGACTAATGAATGAATGTTTGAAGGATTAAAGGTCTATTTTCGTTTCTAAAATACACATGATTCAACACTCAAATGATACCATAAAGGCTCAGGCTGAACAATGAAAGCATGCATTCAAATTTATTTTTAAGTATTCAATTAAAGTTTAAAATTTAAATCGACTTTCTGAAGATCTGCAACTGGATTGGTTCAAAATTTCGCATTAAGTGAACTATAGGAGATGAATAGGTCAAATTTTATAAGTTATCACTTAAAGGGTGTAAGAAAAAAATTCAACATTTAAATCGTTTAAAGAGCGCTTACAACTCAGGTAAGAATATGTAAAGTAACTGAATATTGGGAGTTCATCAGTGTTCCTAAAATACAAGTTTAGTTTCTTGGAAGGAGATAGACGGACGGATAGACAGAGGGGAGAGAGAGAGAGAGAGAGAGAGAGAGAGAGAGAGAGAGACTTATTCCGTTGTCTTTTAAGAAATAATCTTGACTATATAAATTTTGATTATCTTTATCAGGGTTAAATCTATATATTTATATGACTACTTTCAGTATAGATTTACTTAAAGAACTTAATAATAGAAGTGCGCATCTATGAAATTCTTTGCACCCGACCGCAGTGAAAAAATGTGGGTCACCCGCAAAAGTTTTATTTTAATTAAATCGAATGTAAACACAAATATCAACTGTGATTAAGTATAAAATCTATATTCTGGAAAATAATATCAAAATTTGATCTTATAAGTAGCGGTTTATCGAGTTTTTCTAGTTCTATTGAAGATCTGTCAATTAAAGGTAATTCAACATAATTGAAATCTTGCTCAGTGGAGAGATTAGTTACTGGTATAGTTAAAATTCTTTTTGAAATAACTCTTAGTTTAGGAAATCTGTTCTTATTTTCGTCCCGAAATTTCAACAAACCATGAGTATAGTTGAAATTACTTTGTTGATGGTCATAACCTCTATAATACTAGTGTTATAGATTTGTTAATAATCAATAAATCCAAGCACACATTCGCTCATGATATTAGAATCTTATGTTATTTATGTGATAGTTGTCGAAGTAATACTTATCTCGTTAACCATTGAATTAAGAGTTTTAATTATAGATAATTTTAGGTGAGGGTGTGAAAGAAAAGAATTCTCAAACCCGCATCCGCTTTAAACCTGCGGGTGTAAAATACGCACCTCTACTGAATAACTTAATTCAAGGGTTTCAATTATCTATGATCTCATATAAACAATCAAATACTTAAAATCCACAGAATCAAGAGAAATAATGTTTTTAACTGATAACGAATTTTTCTTTATATTTCATAATATTTGATCGAGAGAGCAATGAGTGATTGTAAACTAGTAAAAAGGATTCTAATCGTCAAATATGGATAATGACGATATATTTTAAAACATTTATCGTATTTTTTGACAATTTCGTAGTCTCACTGTTATTCATTAGCAAAACCTTATTTACAACTGAAAAAATTGATACCTCGATTGCTTTCGACGCAGCTATCATTCCATTTCATGTTTTCGTGACAAATAACAGTCTTAGAACTCGTATCATTTTTGCATTCTATTATGGCTATAGTTCCTTTGATCGCAAACCAATATGAGCTGTTTTGATAATAAACTTTTTCATATGAGTCGATTTTAATTAGATTTTTGTCCTCTTTTAATTTGTTACAATGATTATTTGGAGAACATTGAGGGGGTTTCCCATTCCATTTCATTCCTGACTCACAAACAATCTTTTGTTTCGAGTTTGTCGAACCAATTGCTTGTTTGAATCCTTCGGCACATGATAGTTCATATTCAATATTAGCCTTTGTCGGATTACCGTTTACTCCAATCGGTATAAAAGGTGTACCACAGATCTGTCTCGTATTCTCATTCATATGAGGCTCAACAAAATAGATATCAATTAAATCGAGTTTTAAAATAGTTTCTGGCTTAAAATAAAATTTAATATAATCTGATTTTTCCCGAAATCCTCAGTCTTAGACGCTTGGCACAAACCCCAATATATCAATCTTCTTTTTGCTGTTGACTTAACCGAAGACCATCTGTCTGACGTAGTTTGTTTCAATTTGTTCCTCATTTGCTTGCATTCAATATGGGAACCAATGTCGACTTGTTCTAATGTGAAGTTACCTCCGCTACTTTTGGTATTAAACTCGATTCTCAATAATTGAATAACAACGCTCGGTTGTATACTTAGGCTTATGGTATACGTTTTTGCAAATAGTTGTTCGTCTACATGAACTAATAAACGATTACCGATGTTATCAGGATCATTGACTATTAATTTATCTATTACATGTTGACTATCAACAGTTTTCATTATGGCTGAATTTTCCAAAATCTTGATAGGATTGCCAGCGCTCTTCTTTCCTGAGAAAAAATTCTTAAAATGAATTCGTAAAATCATATTTCATGCCCCTGTATCTTCAGTTCATGGGTCAATTTTTTCTAATAATCGTAATATAGTTTACAAAATAAGTTGATTCGAATATACTTTATCAAAAGCATATCTAATACAAAATGAGCAAACGCTATGCCATTAGGGTGAACACGCACCCAGTTTTGACCTACGCATTCCAGGTTTGTGGTACTCATATACAGAGTTCAGATTGAACACCAACCTTGACTAGGGTGACCACCTCTGGCTTGTCTCATGACGGGACAAAAATATCAAAGCGGGACCCTTACATTTTTAAAAAGAAAAACGCCGTTTTTATTTGTCATTACAAATATTTAGGTGTCAAACAATACATTCTAATATTAAAAAATTGGAAATTATTAGTCATGGTTTGTTTCAAAAGTATATTTTTTCTTAAAAATGGCATCTTTCAAAAGTTATTCAAAAGTAAAAAATACTGGTTTGTATCAGATATGTAAAGGCAGTAAAGATTAATTCAATAACTTTTGATTTTAAACCACAGGAGTGATTTAAACTTGATTTCTTAATACCTTATCATTTGTGAAATAAATTCAAGGTTGAATATCTAAGAAGTATTTTCTAAGCATATTTTTCAAAATGAAAATTGAAAAACGGGACAACTAATTGTCCCGTCGAGAGTTTTCGGTATGACAGGATTTCTGTCTCTTACCTTTAGAAGGACGGAACTGTCCCGTGGAAAACGGGACGGGTGGTCATCCTAACCTTGACGGAATTTGTTTAGTTTTCAGTCAACTAACTTTTATTATTTCTAATTTAACTTTCAAGTTCTGAGAATCAAATATTGCCCTAAAATAGAAAGATTATATCAAGTCTAAGTTAGATTAAACTAGTATCTTATCGGCATCAGTATCTAAATATAACTTTTCAGAGTTTTTCCATTTGTCTCCCAGTTGGTTAAAAACATATCGTGAATTATAATTTTGCATAATGTTAAGTATTTTATTCCTCTACATAAGTGTTATTAAAGTATAACTAACATATATTTTGTTGAATAAATACTTTATTTTTAATATTGGATAAATTTAAGAAAGCTGTGACTATATTACGAACTTTGATAATTTAGTATATATAACTTTAGATGTCTTCTTTGAGTTTCTAATTAATATAAAAATCTTTTGATATAAACTCTCAACTTAAATGAAAAAATGATTGATATAAAGATTTTCCAGTGAAATATTTATTGAAATAAACATTTTTCAAATTCAATATTTAATTATTTAATTTTCTAGAGAACTTTGAAGTATTTTAAATACCAAGCAAAAGAAGACGCTGTTTTAAATGAATGGCTTAATAATTGTTTGAATATAATAAAATTTAATTAGTATGAAAATTAGGGATCCTTTGATTATTGTGTCCAGTTTTGATTTAAACTGGATGTAGTCACTTTATATATAATTTAAATCATAATTTTCATACCGCATATCGGTTGTGTTTCATCACATTCGTCTTGTTCACAAATCCATTTTCCTTTCTTACATATTATAGATTGTATTATATCTATATATTGATTGTCACATTCATAGAAAATTTTCTCTCCATCCTCATATATCTGTTTGTCTGGGTTCAACTTAGAGCTAAGTGGCTTACTCGGAACGCCGCAAAAACCACTCACAGATTGTGATAATGAAAACTTCAAAGTTATACTAACCAAACAAATAATGAAAAATAAAAACTTATTACCCATATTTAAGGTACTGTCGTTTGCATTTCAATTTAATAGGACATCTCTCCTATTTATATTATAATTAATATATTCTGTACTCGAAAAGTAAAATTATGAAGTTGCATGTTTTTCTTATACTTGACTTTTGTATTTGATTAGATTATAGTTATTTTCTAATTATTGGTTCAAAATAGTCAAGTTACAAAGTGAATGACAAACAATCGGTAGCCAAACTTTTAATAAGTAAACTTCGACATTGATTTAACAATAACACTCAAGATAGTAAAATTAATGTTCTTGGTTTCGTAGATACAAAGATTGATTCAAATTCGGTTTATTAAGCAATAATAAATAAATATCTATCATAGTATTTAATTAGGAAGTTTTCTTAATCCTTCACGAATTCTAATATTTTCTATATATTAAATATTTTTTATTTATTATAGCAGTAATTTCATATACGAAATCAGTTCAATTTACAAATCCATAAATTTTTATTCGAATATGTTCTTCAAAATCCATATTACAATATATAAAGGTATTTCATCGGACTATTCGGGTTCCTAAAGTTGATGATTTTGTTTTACTAGTGAACATATTTTTATAAATTTCTACCTAGGTTTAGATTCAGAATAAAATGGTGTACATTTGACCTATTCCTGCTAGTTTTTCAATCTAATATATAAATTCAAATGCAGATACATACATATGAAGCATTAGTACTATAAAGCACTCAGTATTGTGTTTAATGCAAATTGAGAACTATGTAAAGATATGTTTCAAACTATTTCTAGAACTGCTAGTGAATTTGATAGAAAATGGCCTAGTTTAAAATTGTTAAAAAAAATGTCATTCTTTACTCACAGACAAAAAAGTTTATTTCTTTCAAAATCCGGCTAATTCAATTAAACATCTTATATAATATTGTTACAAAATTCATTGGATAAATCTTTTCCAAGTCATATCGTAAAGGCATTGACTTTATTTAAGATCACAAAATTGTTATAGAAATATTTCTATCTTCTTTCGTATAAAGAATTCATAAAAATTGTTATCTATTTTTTGCTGTCCATTTGCTTGATTCAGAATCCTAACAAAATCTGAATTGCTTTTGATTTCTTCTTTGCTCAAAGATAACGAAGAGATTTCCAGAAGTAGTTTTTCAGATCTCGGTCTCTGATTTCTCTGAACTGCTATCATTTTTAAGGTGAAATTAAAGAGTGAACGAAACTTATCCTGCGATATTGAATCCGGCTTAAAATTGAGTTGTGCAGAGCTATTAAGTTTAAAAGTTAAAGAGTTTCAATTCAAAAAATATTAAATCTATTGACAGCTACTCACGAATCTACATCGATGTTGAATAATTCTTGAGCTATAACTCCTAGACTGTAAATATCTGCTGATGTGTTATAATTTCTACCTCTCCAAACTTCTGGAGCCATATATTTGTAAGTTCCCAAACCTGTAGTGTTTGTTTGTTCTTCGAAATTCTGAAATTTAGCTAGACCAAAATCACCGATTTTTACAAATCTATTATTGCTTCCATTAGTGATCAGTATGTTTTGAGGTTTCAAGTCTCGATGAATTATTGTAGGCTCATGTTTATGCAAAAATTTAAGGCATTCAGTTATTTCTCTGAGGAGCTCACATGAAAGGAAAAACTCTATTGGCTTTATTACTTCATCAATTTCTCTCCCGAAATAATCCTTCTTTCCATCAAGGACATGTTTCAATGTATTGTAACACAGTTCCATTTGTATGAAAAGTGTTTCATCATATTCAAACCATGAAGACTTGTATTGTACGACATAATCACTTTGAAGTTGGGCCATAAGTTTTAATTCTTTGATTCCTAAATCTTTTTTCTCTTTCGACAGTCCTTCATCAATAGAAAGCAATTGAATCATTGCATAGATTCTCTTTTTTAATGTTTTTTTGCTAATAAAGATTTGATTGAAATTATGGAAAGCACTTTACCTTTGAAATGTATTTTCTTAATGGCATACTTTTGTTCATCAAGTTTATGAAAAACTTTGTATACGGATCCGAAGCCACCTGTTCCAATACATGCCAGCTCTTCGAAATCATTCTCATATTTTCCATCAGAAGTGAATCCACTCTCGGTCTTATTCAGAAAAGATCTTGGGTTTGATGTGTTTAATTTATGGGAATAGAGGTCCGTTGCATTTTCAGTATTGTTTTTTGTGCCTTTACTATCTGTAACTTGAACTTTCTCTGTAGATTTTTGAGTTGAATCGTGTTCTTGACTTACTTCAGCTAAAATAGGGCTGATGTCATTATGGATTCTAATGGTTCTTAGAGTAATTTGACACGTCTTCGCGTAATATTCATCTATTGATTTATAATCTGTCTCTTTTGGAGAACCAATTCTTTTAGAATCAATTTTTCCAAATACATAACATGATTGACTTCTCGAGAGAGCGACTGAGAATGAATGAGATATGTTTGATGCTATATCTATGAAATCTATAGAACTGACAATTTTGAAAGGAGTTTTCTGGTTTTTCTCAGCTCCATCCAGATAGCTTTTACCCAAAATGTAAATATATCCTTCGCTTGATAGAAGATGACTATTATTCTGACCACAACTTATTGTTTTGATAGTTATGTTAGACAGCCTCATACTTTTTGGCTCATATAACTTTTTTTCATCATCAGAACCTGATTGACCGAAACTGTTCGAGCCCCAGCTGAATACGAGACCGCTTTTGTGAGTGCCATTGAATGCGTACTTCCACATGAAATCGAAGCAATTTTATGACCATAAAAAGAATTAAGTTTAGTCGGCTTCGATATAACTTTCTCATTACTACCGTCACCAACTTGTCCCATACTGTTGTCACCCCAAGCATAGACATCTCCATTCTCTGTCAACGCCAAAGTGTGGTAATCACCACAACAGATATCAGCAATGCCTTTGTCACTTAAGTATAGGTTTTTTTCTGGTTCATATAAAACAGAACTATTGGCTGCTTTGCCCAATTGACCATAATTATTAGAGCCCCAGCAATAAATCTCGTTATTCTCATTGCGCGCAATCATGAAATTAGATCCATTGTAAAAATTGGTTATATTCTTTCTACTTAACTCTCTCACGAGTCTATATTCTTTGACAGGGTTTCTATGCTTGAATCCTAGACAGCCTGAACTGTTGGCTCCAAACGCATAGACATCATCATCCTTTGAAACGAAAATTATGTTTTTTCCATTATAATTAAATGGAAATCTGTCACTTTTATTGTCGAAAACATAGTAGGCTTTAAAATTTGTCTTCAATTCAATAGGTATGGGACTAAAATCTTCAAAGTGATCAATTAGTTCCGACATCTTAATTTCAATGTCTATCTAACCAATAGTTACCTAATTTATAATCTGAGTTTTCTCAGGCATATTCATCAACTCAAATGTTCTTTGATCGACAGTAAGTGCTGTTGCATGTAATGATAATAATCGAAAATCACTTGACTCTAGTAACTCTCAAATTAAAAGGAGGGGGACATAAATAATGATTTTCACAAGAACTTCTTTCTATATCATTTCTAATAATCATTTCAGTTGATCAACTCGAAAAAACAAGTCATGGTCAGCATGAAAATTATCTTTTAATTGAAAATAATCAGAAGTTTGTAGAGTTTAAGCTTTTAGCATGAAGATAAAATAACAAGAGTTACTTCAGAGCAGATCAACTGTTTGCACTACATTGAACAAGGTTTTGTTATCAATTATTCTAGTAAATGAGATCTTATATTTTTCTAGTGATTATTGTTATAAATTCGGAAGTTATCATATTACTTTTAGTTTGATAAATATTTTCCCATAACATACATAGACAACGATTAACATATTGCTTAAGCAGTGAATGAAAAAAATAAATGAATAATAAGTCATTGTTAATTGTAATAAAATAAAATACCATAAATTGAAAAATGAATAGATTTTAAGCTAACATTATAGTACATGTGCATGTTTATAAGTTTGTGACGATCTCTCTCTGCTTATATAATAGATTTAGCACAGGAGTAAAAGCATATCAGTTTTAATTGCATTCTAAGATTTTATAGAAGTGTATAGAAGATTTTATGTATGTGCTTCATAAATGGAACTTCATAATGCACAAACTATTGCTTTACAAGTAGCTGTAAAACAATATCATATTTTCAAAAAATTAAAATCAGAAGGTTTCAATTTAAGAAGAAAATCCTTTTATTTTATTTGCCATTAGTATCAATGCTTTCACGATTTAATATACATCTAATTAATTATATTTCTGTTATGAGCAAATTATTTTATTATATTATTACTTTATAAAGAGAATATAACCAAAAGAATCATTGTCTCATTTTTATGATTTTTAGATTTTTTAGTGAGGAAAGCTTTTTAAAGATTCAGCTAATAGTCTCGAAAAACATTCAAGCAAAGCAGGAGTCGATGCATCTGAAAGTCTTTCCTTTAGAAAATAAGTGAGAGTTGCAAACTTTAATGACTTAATCTCTTTTTATATTCAAAAAAGTCAGTACTATCCTTATTATTTAAGATACACTAAACTGTAGAATTTGAATGTTTGTGTAGTTATGTATTGAGATGTTAATACTTATCATGAATAAAGTTTTTCAAAATCTTGGAAAACTAGAATCTAAACACGCCTATTGTAATGTGAGCTAAAGTTGCATTTAACTCGTGTTTAATTAGTAGAGCAATTCAATTTCTTTTTGAGAAAGAATTTATGAAAACTATCCTCTATAGAATTGGTTTTATCAAAAGTATTCCTCAACTCATTCAACTCTATTTTATTCGTCATCACGTCAAGACTCAAAGCCCAAACATCTAAATTTTTAAGGAGTCGCTCGCAACTTGGTCTCTCCATTTTTCTATTTGCGGTCATATATTTTATAGATCTACTTATAAAGTCATATCCTTTCTTCAAAATCGGATCATTCGTTACTCTCGAATTTTCTGATCTAAAATTGTAAAATAAAACAAATAAATTTAGATACTTACACATTAAAAGTTACAGATGTTACTGACTTGTTAGAACATATGTCGAAAATATCACGAGTGATGACTCCTAAGCTGAAAATATCTGCTTTATTATCATACACACTTCCATTTTGAATTTCCGGAGCCAAGTATTCTGATTGTTTGGTTTGAGGGGCCTCTCCAAATCTATAGTTTGTATTTAAAGCAAAATCTGATATTTTAACAAATCTTCCATCAATTCCAAATGTGATCAGGACATTCGTTGGTTTCAGATTCTTATGAATCAAAGGAGGCTTAAGTTTATGCAAATAGTTGATACCTTCTAATAGTTCTTTGAATAGTTCACTTGACATAAAATATTTTATATAATTTATAAATTCATATTCTTCACGTTGTAGCTCTTCTCGAGTCAAGTCCAAAGTGTATTTTAAGTTGTTGTAACAGAGATCCATAATCATAATGAGTGATTCTTTATTTTCAATCCACGTGTCTTCAAAATGTAGGATGTAATCATTCGCCAGCTTCGAAATAACTTCTAATTCTTCCACCAAACTCCTCACTTGGCTTTCACTAAATGATTCTGAAAGATCACATCAAATATAGATGAATATAGAAATCATCAGATATACTATCTCTGTACTGATTCAGTTATATAAATACCTCTATGTTTTTGTTTTTATCTCTAAATACTCGTTTATTAAATAAAAATATTCTATTTCAATATTCAGTCTCTTTGAGCCTCATTTATGAGTAACTAGAGTGGTCAGAAATACGGTTGCTGGTCAATTTAGGTCAAATCCGAGAGATTTCATACCAAATGAGGCCTTTATATATTGAAAGCTTATATTGTAATACTATATTTACAGTAGAATACGCTCTAAAGTTCAAGGCTTATGTTTCTATTTATTGGATATTTCTCATATTGAAAAACATTGATTTCAAAAAAGTCTTGGAATCTGAGCTTTGAAAACGTTTTGAGACCGGACTTAATACACTCTCCACTATATCAAAGCTAAATGAAACGGAACTTTATTTTTAAGCTCATGAAAAAGTTATACAAAAGAATGTTAGTAGGTTTGTAGGTGTTTTATTAAGACTTCAAAATACTTTGTTTAAAACTTAAAACGCACTTAAGCTTTAACCCTATCTTCGATTTCTAAGAATTGCCTTTCATTAACCAAATAGTCAAGTCTGGGAGAAATCGCCTCCCGGATGACCTTAGTCTGGGAGAGGGTAGAAAATATTCAAATTCGGATTCTTCCGGACAATCCATGTGGTCTGACGCCAGTAGACAAAATTTACTTTACAGAAAAAGTATTATGCTTTAGTTATTTTCGAATTCCGGAAAAATCTGCATTTACACAGAAGCAAACCACAATCAATATCTTCATTGGATAAAAATCATACTGTTCAAAGAATTCTAAATTTCAAAACTGCAAAATCATCAAAAAAATATTGGCAAGCAGAAAATATAGCTTCGCATAATTGTAATTTTAAAATTTATAGTAAGGAATAATTTTAGTTTAAGACTTAAAATATTGAATAAGGAAAGAATTTAATAAATCTAACCTTTCAGGCGTATTTTCTTGATTGCATAGATCTTTTTTTCACTCCTATTAATTACTTTATAAACTGAACTGTAATAGCCTTTACCAATGAGTTTTTGTACAAAGAAGTCAATTCCTTTCAAAATCGAGAGCTCATTTTCGACCTCATTATTGTCAATATTGAGTAGCATAGAAGCTTTCGGAGATTTTTCGCAATTGAAATCAATTTTTGGAGTGAAATTCTCAAATGTAACATCTGAATTGATATTAGATTTATTCTTAACTTTCAATGAATTGTTTTGGTTTCTAGAAAAAGAATATTGGTTTTTCCATGAATAACTTTTCTGCACTACATGATGTTTATCAATGCTATTGATCCTAGCTATTTTCATTTTCACACTATCTTTGCGATTTTTTTCTTGAACATATCCAATCTGATAATCAGCCTCAGCTGAATTTTCAATTTCAAGTTTATTAAATTGCAGATCGTGTTCATCCGGTTTTTCCTGCTTTGCATTTTTTATATTATTCTTATCTTTCTGAATATTAACTGAAGAGGAGCTCTTGAGTTTATATGCATCAGTTTCTACATTATCTATTATAGAACTACGATTTTTTACGCTCACTGTGTTATATCCTCCATATATTTGGTTTATATTATCTGCTCCAATTATCTCTACAGTTGAGCGTTCGGTTCGCCCTGAATTCAATTCATTTATTTCTCCTTTCAAAATCTCTTTCCCAAGATTATCTGTAGAGTTATCGTAATCGAAATTAAAAACTGGATCATAATTATGCATTTTCGATTGATCCTTATCTTTAATACTCTCCATCGGTATATTCTCTCTAGAGTAACTGAAATTTTTATCTTGTTGATCGCTTTCAACTTCATGAATTTTGTTTTCATTTCGATTGATGTTATAAACTTTTTCATTGATTAATTGCAAAGCGCTCGAACAAAAGTGATCCATATCTTTGCTTTCTTCAATTTTATCCTCGAAAGTATTTGAGCTGAGAGGTTGTCTAAAAGCCTGAGCTTGAAAATCTTCCTCTACATGAATACTTGGATGCTTCCCTTTATGATTGTCATTCATTTGTTCTAAATGCAATTTAACCAATCCCGTTGCATTATTCTGTGTTTTATTCTTCTCTTTACTTATAACTTGTATTATGACATTTTTTTTAACTTTTTCGCCTGAGTTTATTTTCTCTTCAACCATAGGCTCTGATTGTTTATTTTTGGAATTTTTTGTGATATCGATCGATCGATTTTCGCCTACATCTTCAGGAACAGACTTCGTACTCACATTCAAAGACTCGTCATCTGATAATGTATGATCTATTTTTTTAGGTGTGAATATTTTTGCTTGATTAATCTTCACTTTAAGCTCATTGGTCACATTATTAAAGTGTTGCTTATCTAATCGACGTTTTTCTTGAGAAATTAGATCAGAATCGGATTCTTGTTTATTACAGTTCTTTTTTTCTTGGCAATCTTGCTTATATATATGACATTCATCTGCTTGAAGAGCATTTACTTGAATCGGGCTTTCCATGTGTTTGTTAATGTAATCGAGCTTTTGCTCGAGGATTTCTCCCGCAGAAATCTCATCTTGTGATTTTTTCACTGAATTAACCTCATCGAGACTGTTCTTCAACTCTCCACATTTCACTAGAGATGCTGCACTACTAGTTTGATCTATATGATGTTTTGTTATATCATTCACTTGAGCCATGCTTACTGACTCACTTTTACTTATGTAACCATTTGCAAAATCACTAGTATTACTATTTTCTTTTGAGTATTTTGAGTAATCAAGTGTAGTCTCATTAATTTCATGATTATTCTTCGTTTCATTGTTATTTGTCTTAACTATTTCTATCAAACTTGTTTCTTGCTGCACAGTCGGTTTAATATCCATTAATTGTTTAGCAACCTCTACTTGAGTTTTTGCGTCCTTAATAGTCTGGTTTCTTCCATCTGTTATAGTCCTGGACTCGAGGGAATTATGTTCGCGATCAAAAATTTGCGAAGTTATTTGATCTTCTAAATTCCTAACTTCATTTTTCTTTTCTTGAAATCGGACTGATGTCGGATCATTTATTTGACCGGAATCAGCTGTACCCTTAATATAATTTTCAATCAAGTTCTCTGATGTAGCTTCACTCGTAGATATCTTTTTAATATCATTGATTGAATTTTCTTTCGCATACCCTGGTTGATCATAAGTATTTTCGAGAATTTCGACATTATTACTTTTCGCAACACCTCTAGGAGCGATCTTTACCATTTTGTTAACATTTTCTACTCGAGTCGTAACAGGAGATATAAATTGAACATCTCTACTGACACTTGCTTCTAAGTTATTCTTTTCTTGTAAAGAAACTTGTTCATTTGAAATCTCAAGCTGATTTTTGTCTTCTTGAGATCCATCTCTTGTCAACATATTGCTATAATTAGAATCAATTTGATCGGGTACTTCGTTCACAACTGATGTTTGTTCATCTATGATGAGCAAGTTTTCGACATGACTTTTCATATTACTATTGTTTTCTTTCTCTTGCAAAACTTCTTGAGTTATTTCAATCCGAATGTTTCCTTGAGAATAACCTGGATCTATATCACGATTCTCGTCACTATGTCTAGTTTTTCTATAAATAGAACTTTGGTTTGTAACTCTTTTTGGTGACTTTAACTCTAAACCTTCTGTGACTGAAATAGCTTCGTTAGTTATTTGACATTCTTTTGAGAAAACTTCAATAAGTGATTTATGCTCTGTCTCTTCAGGATATTTATTTTTGTTAGAACCCTTTTTAAAAAGATAGCAAATGCCGTCACGTGAAAGACCAACAGAAAATGAACAACATATATTTGATAAAATTTCTTCAAATCGAATTTGACAGTCGAGTTTGTATGGAGTTTTCTCGATCTTCTTACGATTACCAAAGTATATCTTACCAAAAACATAGATATCACCGTCATGTGTCAAACCGAAACTAGTCTTCTGACTACAACTTATTTCCTTTACAGGTAAAGTTATTGATTCGATGAGTGTGGGTTTATTAGAGTTCTCCCAATTTCCAGTTCCCAGCTGTCCATACTTATTGAAACCCCAACTATAAATCACTCCATTATCCGTTAATGCCATTGAATGCATACTTCCGCACCTTATTGAAACGATTTTTTCTCGTAGATAATCTAATTTAACTGGTTTCGACACGCATTCCATTTTACTAGCATCGCCAACTTGCCCGAACTCATTGTCGCCCCACGCGTACACTTCTCCCTTTTCAGTCAGTGCTAAAGAATGATTGTCTCCACAGCAAAATTGAATTACATTTTTATCGCTCAAGATTGTATTCTTCTCGGGACCGAATGTCCTATTCTCATGATTTCCTCTACCTAATTGACCCAAATTATTAAATCCCCAACAATAAATATCGTGATTACGATTCCGGGCAATCATATGATACGAGCCATTTTTGAATTTGAACAGTCCTTTACCTCCTAAGTCTGTAACTTCTTTTGGCTGAGTTTGGTTTTTGCCTTCGAATCCTAAACAGCCCAAACTATTTTCCCCGAAAGCGAAGACCTTATCTTCTTTGGTCACATAAATACAGTTGAGCCCCTTGAAATCGTATGGATAGATTTCTTGTCTATTCATGAATACGTAAAATAATTTAATACTTTGCTTGGTTTCGCCAGGGAAAATCTCTAAAGTTTTAAATTCTTCAATTATTTCTGCCATTATTTCAAAATATTTGATTTGCTATCAAAATCTGCTCTGTCACTATAGAAATATCTTTATTTGAAAACAAAGATTGTGGATCAGTATAAAAGATGAATCTGAATAAAATATAAGCCACATCAAAATTGTAAGGAATGCACTATAATATATTCGTTGGTCAATCTAAGTAATAATCAAATATCGCAAATTTCGACATTACATTCATAGAAACAAACTTCAAGTAGCAAAACTTTTTATGAAATTTGTAGTTCAAAAACATTATATCTTGTTTTCTTTAGATATTCTTTGAAGATATTATAAGTGATATTTTATGGGAAAAACTCTTTTAAAGTCTTTTTAAGGTAAAATTATCTGTCCACTCAACGATATGATCTTGAAGAGCTCTTAACCTAATTAAATACGAACAATAGTGCATTAGAATAGTTGAATAAGATTAGAGTCAAAACATACAAAAATATGTCTTTACAAGAGTTTCAATAAAGAAGTCTTGATAACATTTAGTGATAATGATTTCACTAACAGAAGCTTTGAATTTCTAAGTTAAATTAATAAATAATTTTGAAAATCAAGTAAACTAATTTGTCGTATTATTCCGATTTTTAATGAATCGAGCCATTATTCAAAGTTATTTCGTTATTAACAATGAATAAGGTAGAAAATTTCGAAATGAATAGCTTTAAAATCAGTAACTTTACCTGGAAACTACTCTAGCTCCATAGTTCAAGTTTTTTTATCATTATAAAGCAAATAAAGATTAAGCAAGTCATAAACAATATAATTAAGATTAAGTGGGAAATAACTTTTCAAGAAGAATCTCAAGGTTTTATATGTAAATTGATATAAATTTTTATTGATTTAAGATTATTTATGAAGTACATTTAGCTATTTGCAGATTGTATATTAATATACGGTTGTAATTGTACAGTATACGTCACTCATATCTGCAATTTTCAAAAAAGTACTTAAAACTCTTGATCTATAATAAACTCTATTAAGTGATACAATAACCATTAAAACAGGTTACCTCATATGTCTTTTATAAACAAATATAATTACCGAGTGCACTAACTTTGTACGATTCCTAATTAATTAGTAAAACTTAAAAAATTTTTTGCAGATTTGAATGACGTATTGTACGTAACGACAAGCTTTAAATTGAGGTGAGTTTCTTGGTTTACTATAGCTGAGAAGTGAGTACAATTGAAAATTCGTATCTGTATGCTAACTTTGTGTGTTTCATGCGCATGAATAATGGAGACTCCTGATATTGGTTCATCATTATGTGTCAAAATATCGTCACAAAATTACCGCAGCAATAACATCACAGTAAATAATATCTCCAATCAATAATATTGCCATCTAGAATATAGCCTAAATGTATAGTTTTCGAAGTTTCTTCTAAAATTAATTGAAATTTTGAACTGTAAGATCAACTTATTCTAGTTTAATAGTCAAATTATTTATTCAAATTAAGAAAACCAACTTGAAATAGCCATCTAAAAATTGAGTTTGAAAAGAGATGCCTTTTAGTAATAAATATGATAAATTGAATAAGAATTCTATAATTCTCGATTATTATACTGCATAAGGCATTGAAGCTCTTTTGCGAATATTAATTTTCAGCCATGGTACATTATAAACGAATAATTCTTCGAAATCTTCGTGGTTCAGTAAAAAACATGAATACGAATAAGAAAACTGTCTATACGACAAGGTTAGTCTAACACATTCAAGCTCTTTTTAGATGTAAGGTGACCACCCGTCCCGTTCTTGACGGGACAGTCTTGTCTTTTTAAAGATGAAAGGCAGAAATTCCGTCAGATCAAAAACTCTCGACGGGACAATTAGTTGTCCGATTTTGCAACCTTCATTTTGAAAAATGTGTTTAAAAAAATATTTCTTACAAATTCAAACATTGAATTTATTTTACAAATGATAAGGGATTAATAAACCAGTTTAATGTTTTGAATACCTGTGGTTTAAAAGCAAAAATTATTGGATTAATTTTTTCTACCTTGACTTATATCTTATATAAACCAGTATTCCTTACTTTTGAATAGCTTTTGAAAGGTGCCATTTCTAACAAAATATATACCTTTGAAATCAACCATGACTAATAATTTTCGATGTTCAAATATTAGAATGTATCGTTTGACACCTAAAGATTTGTAATGACTAATAAAAACGACATTTTTCTTTTTAAAAATGTAAGGGTCCCCTTTGATATTTTTGTACCGTCATGAGATAAGCAAGAGGTGGTCACCCTATTTAGATGATATATTTATGATGAAATAAAGTCGCTCTCATTTATAGTAAACCACCTTGCGCAGCTGGAAATGTTCACTATAATCGGGTTATAACGCACTTACACTGAGGGCAAAAGATAAGTTGTCACATGCTGAAAATTAGTTTTTTATTCTTTAAGAATATTTATTAGTAATAAAATTTAATATGAGATTTAATTTTAATTAGAATTTAGTACTTCAAAATGTATCACAATTGGATTTTTGCACTATAGTTAAACTTTAACATAATATAATTGTTTTTAATAATGTATCACATTCAATAATTAAGTTGTCTCTTTGAGTTTACTGAGATAAAAATGTAATACTAGTTAATAATCACAGAATTAATAATGTGTATACCATCCTTTAGCTTTAATCACTTCTAAAAGACGTTTCGGCATACTTTCCACCAAATTCTTTAGTCGATTCTGGTCAATTTTTGGCCAATATTCAAAAATTGCATCTTTGAAATCCGAAAGGTTATGGCGTCGGTCCTGAGGTATCATTCGGTCCAATTCATCCCAAAGATGCTCAATAGGGTTGAGATCGGGACTTTGGGATGGCCATTCCAGCACTTCAGTGTGGTTATCGGTCAATTCCTGACGAACATCTTTGGACGTATGTTTAGAATCATTGTCGTGTTGGAAAATAAAGTTGTCCCGGATACCCATTTCTTCAGCCGACTGATATAAATGATTATTCAGGATGTCTATGTATCCGAATCGATCCATTTTACCATGAATTGGTGTTAGATGTCCAACTCCGTGCCAAGAGAAACAACCCCATATCATGATATAATCGTAGTGTCTTCGAGTGCCTTTTATATTCTCTTTATTAAAGTTTTCTTTCTTTAATCTCCATGATGTTTGTCTTCTCTTTGATCGAGCCTTTTCAAATTTTGATTCATCACTCCATATTATCTTCTTCCAAAACTCCAATGGCATCTTATGGTACTTTCGGGCAAAGTTAAGGCGACCCTTTGCATGTCTTGGAGTTAATTCGGGTTTATTTTTCATTGTTCTTCCGTTATATCCTTGTTTATGCAAAGTATTTTTAATAGTTGATAAACTGCAATTTAAATTTAAATTCTCCCGAATTTCTTTCACCGATATTTGCCGATTTTTTAGGACTTCCCGCTTAATCCGATTTGCATCTCGTGGTGATATGGCCATTTTACGTCCACTTCGGGGGAAGTTTTTAATTGTTCCGTATTCTTTGGCCTTAATGATGATTTTCCTCACCTCCTCATAACTTAAATTTTGTTCCTTAGCGATTAGTCGGTTTGATTTACCTTTCTGATGCTCTTCAAGTACCTTGAGACGTTCAGCTTCTGTTAATTCCCTCGTTTTAGGCATAATATTACCGAATGATGTCTAATTTTTAGAAGTATCTATTTAATTTAGCATATTACGTTTAAACTTTGACTTACCTTTTAAATTGTATTAATTTTAATTATGAATTAAACTCAATAACACTAATGACAACTTAATTTTCGTTGGCGCTTAAAACACTATGCACATGTTTATGTTTAAAATTTGAGTTTAAAATGCGCATGATTATGAATGATTTTCATATCATTTTAAAGTGCGAAGTTTAAATTTTAAAATGATATATAATATAATACTATTTTGTTCAGAATAACTTATTAGAACCAGAAAAACTAAGAGTGTAGCCTGAGAAATGGTGTGACAACATATCTTTTACCCTCAGTGTAGCAAAGTATTAACAACAATTTCGTTATAACACAATTGATCCGATCACATAATTATTCTATTGTGAATGTCTCACTTCAAACTGTCTCACTATTGTGAATGATTGCCTTCAAACTTTCAGTGAGGTACCTATTTTATTTTTTTCCAAAGCATGAAATAAGATTGCGATAATCGGCTCGAACGCATTCAAATATTTGTAAAATTAAATTAACCAGTGTGTTGATCAAAACCTATTCACTACAATAGTATCCAATTCGCGCAATTATCTGCCGGTCACATAACTAAATGATGATCAGTTAACATAAAATAAATCTGTCAAGACTTCGATTCGCAACTTGTTCCTTAACTGTTGACTTAGAGGATAATCGTTTACTGATTTATCAGAAGCTGTGTATAGGTTTCTTAGAAAAGACTTAATCAAATGTTTGCTTATAGTAATTAGTTCGTTTGGAATTATAGTATGAGATGATTATTGAACACATCCATGAAACTAATCTCAGGGGTCTTTGTTTTAATGCATAAAAGTTATTTTTGTCGTGGCTATGAAAAAATTAGATTGTCATTGATTATAATTGAAATGTTTTAAAAATCGAATGTCTTTTCGAACTAAAAAATTCTTTTAAACATTTAGCAAACTATTTTTTCGGAATGAATTTCATAATTAACCAGTATATAACTTCGAAACGAAGGTGAAAATTATTTAATTTAAAAAAGTTATAAACTATGAAACAATTTTTAATCTATTTGACCGTTAAAGTAATAAATATTTTTCTTGTCAATGTTCTGATACTATTAAAATTACAAGACTTTTCAAATTAAATATTATTTGTTGACATGTTATTTAACTTAGTATGTTCACTATAGAAGTTCAGAGGTGAATAAAAGGATGCTTTCAAAAATTATTCAATATTGCTAATTTTGATCATGATTCATACATGAAAACTATCATTTGTTTCTATATTAGAAGCCTTTCGGTAGTAATAATTACGTTGATTATTTTTATTTTCCAGTAGATTCAATTTTTTATATTACACAATTTACGAGTAAAATAAGGTTCGATATCTCGGTTGAATCTAAGAGTAAATGAGAGCGCCAGTAGTTCTGAGGCATATGAAGCATTGAAATAAACATAAAAGTCTTGTCATATTAACAATGAACAGAATTCATTTATATTTTTTGATTATTTCTTTGATACTGATCCTTATTCTAGTGTTTATATTTAGATGCTTAAGAAGTATGGTATGGAGTCTACCATCAAACTATTTCGGAAGAAGTGCTTATCGTGATCGTGTAAATGACAATTATCAAGTGTACGGCAATAACTATCAAATTAGAAGAAGAGGATCTTTTCCGCTCGTACCTCAATTGCGGGTAGATCTTGAATCTCATGATCTTCAAAACTCAAGTGAGCAAACTATCAATAATGTTAAATATTCTCGACCACCTTCTACTTTGCTCACGTCTAATAACTTCGTGAGCAATCCTAGCGTTTCGACAGATCAAGAACTCTTTAGTTACGAAGAAGCCATGACCACATCTTGTAATGAAGAAACAAATAGTTGTGATAAGAGATTATAAATGTATTATAACTTTTCAATTTGAAATTTACTGAAATCATATAAAAAGCATAAGTCTACTTTGAAAAAAATTTTATAAATTAATTGTATCATAAAAAGGAACTCAGTTAACTAATACTTGTTGGTGATTTTTCAAAAATTTTATTTTTGATCCAGAATTTTAGGTGTCTATTCTGTAACTGAAGATTCACAATAATTCATTAATGTATGTAAATTATTTTCTGACACAACTTTTTTAACAAGATTTATTTTCAGACTGCTAAAAATCGATATATCTCCTGCAACAGGAGATTACTGACGTCACAAGTATTTTAACTGCATGCTCAATTGTTTATTATGTCTGAACTACTTCAGAAATGAAAATAAACAAAATCAGGCATACCTTGTATTTAATAAGATTATGATTGGAACTCAGTGGAGAATCACATCTTCATTAATTCATCAGATTATGTTTCTGATTAAGTTTATAGATAACTGTTATTCATGAAAATTATCTAACTGTTGAAGGCAATAAATGGTATTATTAATGCTGTTATAAGCTTCAAATACATTAGAAATATATTTTATGTCAATGTTCCGTAATTTTTAAAGCTTTTTAGGTAGATTTTTTAATCAAAATAAAAGAATTTTATTAAAAGCTAAATTTCAAATTTATGAAACACAATACTTAATGTGCAGTCAAGCAAACAAAAAAGTAGAATAGTGAAACAAGGTTTTCACTGCAATATGACAAACTTAGTATGAAACAAACTTCACACCAAGTCATAGTTGTCCTATGATAAGTTCTAACATAAGAAAGCATACTAAGTTTGTCATATTGTAGTGAAAACTAAGTATTCATTATTCTACTTTTTTGTTTGCTTGACTGCACTCTACTATTGAATCATATCTTATTTCGAAATAGAGAAAGACATTTATTTCAATTAAATCTATCGGAAATAGTGAAGAGCATTTGTCTGGAATCTTGAGCCTCAAGTTCGAGCTTCTATAAGCGCAGCTCAGAATTGTTGAGCTTTGAGCTGCGCTCCTGAGCTTATGTTAAAAATTAAAAATAATGAGTAGTAATTTTTATAACAAGTGTTTGTCAAGTTACAATGACGTATTTACGCAAAAATTCATTAATTTTGGTCGTAAAGTTTGAAGAATGAATTCAAACTTAGATATCGGTGACACTTATCAATAGTTGTGATTGTATTTCACTTTCTTGTCAAGCCATTTTGATAATAGTTTCAAATAACAATTTTCTCTTATTTTGAATAATTCTTAGTTTTTTTGAAATTATCTTATTTTCGAATATAAAAAGATTTAGCCAATGAATAGAAATAAAATTATATTTAAGGCCCAAGGCACCACTAATTCTCTCTTCATATTAACAGTTGCTGCGTTAAATTTCAGTTTAAAGTGAAATATATTTTGAAGACAATGATTCACAAATCAGGACTGTATCTCATCATCGAATTCGATAGACATAATTTAATGTCTATTTTGCTAACATATTTATGTATAAATGTGGGAGAGGCACACTGCAAATTTTATGCTTAAGAGCTTAACTTAGCTTAAAAGGTCTTTCATGTTTAAAAGTAAAAGTGAAAGTAAGTCGCATTAATATATAATTATTTTTAACCCACGATAGGAATTTTAATATACAGAATAGTTAATTATATATGATTTAAAGAATCTTTATTACGTTTTATTTATATGATTAAAAAATTGAAAGTGCTTCTCTTGCATTTACATATAGATATGAGAAACAGTCCAATATTCATTTCTATTTTACAAGCTGTTTTTGCTTTATTAAATAAATTGGCTTTAAATGAGCTGGGCTTGAAGATCAACAGCTTGAGCTTGAGTTTCAAGCGCAGTGCAGCTCAAAGCGCAGCTTAGCTCACAGCCAACTTATGTTCTTCACTAGCCGGAACTATAGTGATCTTACTTAATATTCCTCTCGTTTGTGTCAAAATCACAATAGTTTTCACTTAATATTTCAATTCTTGAAGTCGTAGATAATTTCACTTTATTAGGCTTCAGTTTAAAAATTAGTCTAAAATGAATGAAGAATAGAAGTGATTATTTTAATTAATTTCTGTAAGTTATGCAAAACTTCTTATTGCAGTTACAGCTTAGGGAAGCAATTATCTGTATTTAGAATAATAGCAATCTCTTAGAATGCTATAATGAATGCATTTTATAATTAGACTGGAGATAACACATTGTAAGGTCGTGTGTATTAATGCGCCCATTAAAGGCCAATACACACGGTCTTAAAAGCTGTTATCCGTCTGTCTATTTACAAAATTGTATTCATTATAATTTGACCTTAAGTCTACTGAGGAACATTTATATCAATAATATCGATATAGGTGTTAAATATAATGTTATATTTGACACTATATACTCACTACATATTTGACAGTGGATATATTATACCCACAAATAAATCAGTTGGTATTAAGATCATTAGTGGTCTTGCGCACTTTGGATATTTTTTATTGATATAGATCTTATATCTATAAGCAAGGTACGAATAATTTTTCATAGTTTTGAATCGATCAGAAAATTTATTCATTTAATAAGAAAAAAGTATCTTTTAAAGTTTGAGAACTATTATCTTAGAATAATTTAGATTAAGAAAGAAGTTAAGAATTTGGATAAAGCTCTTCTGTTAGAGATTTTCGTTAATATACTATGATGTATTCATATACAGATAATGATAGTTTATATTTTAGCAATTGATTGCGTGATAACCTACTGTATGTTGATGTTATCATTATTTTCATTATGAATTGTGTTTTACTGGTATTATGCTTTGTTTTCATATTTCTGAAATTATTTTCAAATTCAATAATTCGCTTAAATTATGCCTATCTAAACAAAATTATGGTTTCAAACGTATGTCTGATATGAAAATGATCTTTTATGAATTTAATTGAATCAGCATCTAGTGAAAAGAATGAAATTCATTTCGCAATTTTCGGTTCCTTCAGAGTATTCTGATCTACATTATTACCTACAGTTTCTGTTTCTTCATTTTATTCTGTTGTACAGATTCAGGGATCAACAAATTAACTCGAGATTAACCGAATTGACAGAGGCCTTTCTATAATATATTTATATTTATCTTAATGATCCTAAAGATAAGAATTAAAATTTCAAATGTGTTATGTGTATGAATTTCAAAAGAGTATGAAAATTTTAGTTTCAGCTTGTATTATTTAAAATACTGACATAGTAACATTTTCCTGAATAAACATTTAGAGCTTTTATTTCGAAAAGCACACTATACAAACCTGAAATGTTTAAAAATCTGGATCTCGAATTGGAACTAGAAAAAATGATAGAACATTAATCGAACATTTAACTTTCAACTATTACCTCATGAAAAACGCATTTAGAATTTTGAAACAGAGTTTGTATAAAAGTTGAACCATAAGCTTTAGGATTAGCTTTTATTATTTAAATAGAAAAATAAAAATTAAAACTTTAAAATACATTAATTTATTCTAAATAATTTAAATCCCATTTTGATTGAAATATTTTATGACCAACTTTTCAAACATTGACTTCCAGTCGTTTTCTGTGAAGCGATTTAAGAAACTATTGACTGCGCTACAGTTGAGGATCTTATTGAGGTGTTCTGCCTGCTAAGTGATTTTTGGTTTAGGGAAGGATCCTAAATCACGGGGGACAAATCGAGAGAATATAGCAGATGAGGAAGAATATCTAGTGTGTTTTATCGGTTTAAAAGTCGGTCATTTGTTTAGTTTGATGCGGTGGCACGTTATCCTGTAAAAGGGTGTAATTTTCAGTTCATGTCTTCCTTAACAGCTAGTTTTACTTTTGTGCCTAGTCTTATTTTAGAAAAATTAGACTCTTAGAAAAATTGCGATATCTTCTAAACTCTGTCAGATATTCTGATAATCTTTTGTGAAATTTTAAGTCTAAAAAAGCCTTTAAATTAATCTGCTTTCAGATCAAAATTCTTAAAATGAAAGAAAAGTTTTATTAATTTGGAAAAGTTAGTTCAAAAACTTTTGGTTCAAGCCTTGTACTTTGCTTATTTGATAGTATTTTTACTCCGGTTTACTTAAAAATCTATTTTCATTTCAATTTTGTTACGCAATATAATCTGATTCAGAAAAAAGAGCTGTCTTTAGATAAAATCAAGTTATTAATAAGTTATTATAAATTCGCATTAGTTCCTAACTAACTCCCATTATTACAAGGATACTAAATTTATCTTGATGTTCGTATGCTAATCACTCAAGTCTTTGATTACCCACAGAAGTTTAACCTCTAGATCTTGCCCTAAAACTCTTTTGGTGAAACTATCTTAACATTTCCAGAATCTTCATGATTACAGATTCAATTGACTTCCAGCTGATTAATGTCTTTATGCAGATAGAGCTCAGCTTAATATGATCGAACTTTGGGTTCCTCGTGGAAATCTTAACAAAACGTGACTACAAATAACTTTTATATTTAAAATATAAACGAATCAAGGCTCGAAAATAATTATTAAAGTAGTGATGAAATCACAGTGAATGTTAATTAATATCATGATCGTGATCTTTCGCAAAACAAAATAAAATTTTAGTTTCTAGACTTACTTAATATTTTTTAAATTTGTCACTTTGATTAAAAAAGCACGTTTTACGGTTAGATTTTTTATTAAATCACTTTAGTTGTTGCATAAGTCAAAATAGTTGTTTATATAGCTTCTGCCAATTAGCTGTTTATTGATCATTTCCTAATGAAGCAAGTGATTAATGCTTTGGCTAACAAAAAAGACAAATATTGTTGATAAATGAATTTGATTTAAGAAAAAGTTCAAGATTTCAAGAGTAAAAAAATTAGGTATACTTGAATTTTGCGAAATTCAATATAGATTTTGATGACCGCTTCGTATTTGAAAAGCAAGAAATTGATGTGACTACTTTGTTCGTTTCCAAACCCTAACTGCATGATTGCGTGGGCGCACTTCACCAGGAGATAACTTGAACCTCAAGTGATTGTCAAGCGCTTGAGCGGCTGGTGCTGGTCCAGAAGCAACATACATCTGAGCACTAAAGTCTCCATTCGGTGGTATATCGAGCTTTACAGGTCTTGCGGCAGCCTTTGGTGTTTCAATCATTTCCACTGATGCCAGTCGTGGAGAATTCTCGTTTTGAACGGTACCGAATTTTTCTGAAGTTCCACCTAATACACGAAAGAACAGACCCGCATATGTGGCGCTCACGTCTTCCCATTGGACATTTGGCCATAGAGCTGATGGCTCAGGCTGTGACGGCAGTTGTATGTATATGAAGTTTAGTGGCACTGTAAAAAAGTATTTTAGTAATCTTTTGACCTCGAATATAGAATTTATTAGAAAAAATACCCGGATTTGATATTAAATTATTAGTTTTTCCATTTATGTCATCGATACTTTTCTTCGCGTTAGTTATATCTGTATTTAAAGATGCAATAGATTTTGCATCACTATCTTTGAGTTTGTTTAATTCATTCCCTAAATTTTGAATTGAATTGACATTGTTTTGTTGATTTTTATTAGTTAATGCACTAAGATCTACAAAATCTCTTCTAAACTCCAAAAATGTTTTAACTAATTTATCCAAAGTCCAACTCTGTCCGGTCTGACATAAGACCTGATTTCTCTTGTTTCCAGTACATTGAACATCCTGCCACTTACCGAGCTTGCTGTTGTCCTATCAATTTGTCACAAAAATGTGTTTTAATAATAGAATTAGGATGATTTAATAGAAATGATAAACAAATTTAAAAATAAATTCTGCTTAAATAATCTTCTCAGAATTCTCGTGATTTCAACAGGTTCAAATAAGAGACCATAAGATTTCGAGTTCTGATCATTCTCTTTTACGTACAGTCAGCTCTGAGTAATAGGCATAAATTCTATAAATTCAATGTTTGTTGAGTCAAATGAGACGAAATCGTTGTGAATTTATGTGGTTTCATTCAGAGTAGATAATTTGAAACAAATAGAATAAAGAGTCCAAGAACGTAATATATTTTATTGTAATCAAGGTAAAACCTACTCTAACAACAATGAAAGACACGCAAACCCGGACATTTTCTACTGAGAACAGATTTTTGCTGTTTATAATTTTATTGCTGATATTTCTATTAGAGTCCAATGTTCAAAATAAGATAAGTGCAGCGCTAAAATTGAGAAGTCAAGTGATCAAAAGATACGAAAGCAATTATAAAATTTCGAATTATAACTACCAGGTAAACCATTATTAACTAGCGACAATCAAAAACTGAATTACAAACTAGATCATTTGGGTATTTCTGATACAGTCTTTAGAGTATGAAAGATCAAAGTTTAAAATTAACCAAGGTAAATAATATATTTTAAAATAATAATTCCAAACTAACCGCATAGTATGGTATTAGTGGCTGCATTTCTGCACAATCATCACCGGGATTATGCTTATCATCTTTATCCCAATTTGAATAACGATCAAAACGATTTCCGTCATCCCAAATAAATGTAGCGTTATTTTGAGGATTTCTTCTTGCTCCAATCCATACACTATTAAGTGCTCCACGTTTTTTAAATATATAGTTTTCTAGAAATTCTTGTTCTTCTGGACTGAGAATTGAAGCCAGAGTTGCAGTACTGATTTGCTTTTTGCATAACTCAATTGCTCCGTCGTGTGTTTCCACATTGTCTAGTAATTTATAGCATTTTTCATCTTTATAAGATACCCAATCACCACAAGAACCATCCCCTTTCAAGCCTAAAATTTCTCCAGAAATAACAAAATATCATATGAGCTTCCTTAATTCATACTTACATTGGAAAAGACTGAAGATTATTATTAAAGCTGATGTTGAATAGAAGCCTTTCTTCATTTTATACAACTTGGAAAGAAGTTCTTTTACTTGATCGTCAAGTTAACTGAGATTTTTGTGGAAAAGTTGTGGTTTTTATATTGCCCATCTCAGAACTCAAAACATTGTTCAATATCGAAGATTATTATATCATTGATCTTGACACCAATTAATAATTCATTGCTTTTGTGATTAAATTATCTATTGAGCCTATGTATGAGTCTAAATTGAAAATATGCCTAATTCTTAGAAAAACAACTTTGTTTTTCTCAAAAAGAATAGTTATCTTTCCGGACTTAAAACTTTATATAATACTGATATATAACTGAGCTTCCTATCCTTAAACTCATTGGCTAGGAATCGACCTTTATGTTCAATGACATTGTTAACTGATGTGTACCTATACATATTTTATAGAATCATGCAATAAGAAGATTAACGGTTTTCAGAGACCTTGAGACAGATTTCGCTGACAGAACAATAAAGTTTTTGACTTAAAAACAATTATTAATTAAAAATCATTCATATTTCATGTAAAAGGTTCCTTGTTTTATGAGAAATTTGTTTTAAATTATATCCTTAGTCAAAACTTGACATGATGTGGATTAGCAAAGAAATAGTCATTTTACGGCGCAGAAAGAAAAATTTTCTATGTAATACATTTTTTCATTCGTTATCTTTTGAAATTATAGAAATGTTTATGATACAACAATAGCACACTAAATGAAAGCAAGATAATAATAAAAATAATTGAGCCGAGGAACAAGAAAGATAATAGATATAATTATTGATTATAACCCATTATATTCGAGAATATATTGTTACGTCAATTCTAAATTTCACTGAAATGACTAGCTTAGGTTTTATTATCGTTGCCTGAGTACTATAAGGTTCTAAATCAATTTTTTTGACAAAATGAGTTGTTAACGAATTCATATGCCTTGTCATGGCCTTCATGCTGATATTTATTCAAATCTATAAATTTATATCTGGTTAGGTCGTAATCGCCGAATTAGTTGAATTAGATGAGCAAAATGTCTGTAAAGCAGGCGTTTTCACAATCTTTCGGGTTATTAAAACTAAATCTCAGAAGTCCGATGAAGAGAATCATATTCTGCTGATATTGTAAAGTCTGGATCTTTGATAGGAGCGTGTACGAAATCAAATTAAAAATATAAGCACTTTATTGAACATAACCACAATACAATTTCATAAGGTTTCACAGGATTTTAACACTGAGAAAAAGAGCGAAAAATTTAAGAAAAACACGACATTTTATAGGAACAATAGGCGGGTTAAATTGGAAAATGCTTTACAATGATAGGTTAGACCTTATAAGGTCAATAGCACATTTATCTAAGATTGGGAGATTGTTTAACTAGGACATACTTAGTCAGGTTTTAAGAGTTGAAATATGCTTACTATCAGCTGTCTTCATAACTTGTACAGTTGAGACAAGCATGTGAAGATTTCTTTTATACAAACAAAAAGTAATCTTTAAATCAGTAATAAATGTTGACATATACGGTGAGTTATGAAAATTAGAGTTTAGAAATATAGGTTGTTACAAAATTATTACAGTATAGGTCTAATTAAGAAACTTAGACGTTATTACAATATTTCATTTCTTCAAAATTGATTTAGTCACTTCGGTTTCTTCTATATCGATAAATTCGATTCTTTAATTAGCTGCCGTTAAATACATCATTATTTTATAAAAATCCACTTTTCAGTCATCCAAATAATTTCTTAATGAGATATCTGAGATTTGAGATATAAAAATTGTCAAGTCGAATTTTGACATAGAAAATTTTTTGACCGAGCTATGTCGAAACATTCTTAAAATGTTAAAAATTGATTTCTTATTTTACTTTTAAAATTTCTTACGTAAAAACTTGTTTCGATTTAGTTATTTATCAATTTTCGATCATTTTGAATCTAATAGCACTCAGTTTTGAGTTTCATTTGAGTGCAATAAGGCTCTAAATGCAAAAATCGGTTCTGAGTTATTCATGATAGAAAAAAAACAAAGTAGACCCGAATGAACGGTGGAATATTCGCACCACACACACATTGTTTGGTAATATATTTTAGAAAATTATTCTTCAACTCATTGTTGGTGCGTAACAACATCGAACTTGAAATTGAATTTTTTCGTTAATATACCTTTGCCCTTAGAACTTTGTAGTATTAAGACGACTTTATATCTTTCTAGCTTAGTGTTATAGGGCTTTGACAATTTTCGACGATTACCAGGATATCATCAAATAATTTGCTGTTATTTAAAATTTAGATTAGCTAAAATCCAGCTATTAGAATAAACTTAAAAGTCTTATGTCAAAAGGAATTTTTAAAAAATTCTAATGTTCATAAAACGAACAAAATAATTTGTATCAATGAGTACCTTTAGTTGTCAAAGAAAAGATCCGCGCAAACTTCAATTGCTTATAACTTCTTTTCACAAATGAATGAAAACAAAAGATATTTTACATAGAATTAATGTAATGATAGATAATTTTAGTTTAGTTAATTGCTGATTAATTGCCTATTGTCCATGGCTATTCGTATTCGAGTTTTAGTACGAGACAACAGGATTTGGAAATAATTTTTTGGCAATTTCATTTCTCTTTTAATTTTTCGATCAATTATTCAACAAATACGGCTTTAACCCTTCGTCACAACTGTAGGGTAAAATGTTCCCAAGTTTGACTTTAAAAATCTCGCTAAAATCAACAGAATGTCGTCATTTCTTAAAAATTTAGCTATTCCTCAGTCATATATCTGACTATAAATCACAAAAATCCTGATTAATTTTGAATTATAACTTTATTTTAAAAAATTATTTTCTGGCAACATGTCTTTGTGAGGACAGAAATTCCCCCTAATATCGCAGTGCTTTGTGTTTACTATATGTGTCGCAGCGCTGTAATGTCGCTACTAGCAATTGAACAGTTGATGACGCTGTAGCAGATAATAACTAGAATTAAATTAATTAATTAATGAAAACATTAAAAATAAGGACTAACTTTCATTCTGAAAACATTCCGGACTAACCTGGAACAGATATAAAGCTTGGAAGACGTGGGGTAACATTTTACCCCACAGTTAATTTTACGTTTTCAGAAGTTAAGTTGTGACGAAGGGTTAAAAGATAGATGTGCAAAATATGAATCAATATTAACCCGGAAATGTCGTAAAACGCTACTTTGACTTTTTATTCAGTCATTTTATTTGAACTTTGAGCGATCCTAGCTTTTTCAGTGTTCGTAGATTTGAAAAATCATTGCATATGTAGACTTTATAAGCTTTTCATCGATATTAAATTTATTGTGTAATATCTATAGGCAAAGTAATATATTTTGGGCATTCTCCTTTCTTATTACAACACTAGTTTCATGACAACGAATGATAAATGTTTCATATAAATTAAGATAATAATACTCTATCACGAATAATTGTATTCGACTTGTAAGTTTGTTTTAGATATTTATCCAAATTTAAGTAGAGGATGATTCGAGGGTCTCGACTCTCGAGTCTCGCTGGAGTTTTTAACTCGCGATCTCGATCGAATGCAGTTTTGACTCTCGAAAATCTTCAAAAAGTATCAATTTGAGATCAATCGTTAACTTAATAATGATTCTTTCGCAATTGTAGTAATTTATGGAAACAAAGATCTGTAAAAAATTTCTAATTTGCCAGAATTTATATGTAGAACACCTCTATATGCGTAATTCTGACAAAACACATGTTTTGCTAATTTGAAAAAAGTGTTCAGCTTTGAATCCCAATTTAGTCAATAAGTTAGTTTTTCTCAATAAATATTACAAACGGTTTAGTAAATAATGATTTCTTAATAAACACACTATTTTTATGGTATTCGAGTAATATAAAGAATTAGATAATTGAATATCTATTTATTTCCACACTATAAAAAAATTCGAGAGTAGAGACTCGGAAAAATCATCCTCTAAATTTAAGTTTGTTTTGATGAAAAAGTTGTGAAAATTTTCTTCTATTGACTGTTTTGTTAAAGATAATCGAGAAATATCAATTTCTAATTCATTTATATCTAAACCCCACAAAGTTTTGTCTTTCAATATTTGATCACACTCGGGTCTTTTGATTTTCTGCTGTTCCATCATTTTTAATACTATTTCTTCGATTTTCATATATTTTCCTTTCAATAATTGATCAGTTATTGCATTGGTTGAAGATCTAAGATATTCAAATAATAATAATTGATTAAAACATAATTTTCTTCATTTATATCAATAGTGCACTCACGAATTGACATCGATATCAAATATTTCTAGACTCACGGAGCCTAAACTATAAATATCTGCCTTTGTGTCATAATTTTTTCCATGAAGAACTTCTGGTGCGATATATTTAATAGTTCCCGAACCTTGAGTATGAGTTTGTTCGTCAAACTTGTGAACCACAGCTAAACCAAAATCCGCTAACTTTACAAATCTTCCGTCTAGACCATAAGTAATTAAGATATTTGCTGGCTTCAGATCTCTGTGAATTATTGGTGGAGTTTCTTTATGCAAGTAATTCAGACTTTCGACTATTTCTTTAAACAGTTCACTGAAATGTAATATTCCAATCGGGACATAAATTTAAATCTTTGTCTCTGAAACTCATTTGTCTTTTTCAATAATATATTTTTTAATGTATTGAAACATAACTCCATTTGAATGTAAAGAACTTCGTTGTTTTCAATCCAAGAACTTTTATACTGCACGACATGATCGCTTTGAAGTTTTGCCATTAATTTAAATTCTTTTAAATATTTTCTTTGAGTTCATTAGGGAGTCCTAAAAATGTTATAAGAAAAGTATTTGTGAAATATTTTGAATACAACTCTAATAAAAACATTACCGCTTAGTAAAATCTTTTTCACTGCATAAATTTGTTCGTCGAATAAATTTAATACTTTGAAAACTTTGCCAAAAGTTCCGCTTCCTATAATTTCTAGTTCTTTAAATTCTCGTTTATATCGAGTTTCATTGGTTTCATCACTATTTAGCGATATAGTTGGTTCAGGCCTCAGTGAAACAGAAATCTCTTGATTAGTTAGTCTAGCCCACAAATTTCTTAAAGTATTCCTACGGTTCCTTCTTACATTTAGCTTATTTCTAACACATATTGTTTTGTACGTGATTTGCTCGTAATGAGCGAAAACCTCATCGAAACTATTGAATTGAGTTTCATTCAGGTTTTTATCACATCACTTCCACATTCACCCAGAATGAAAATAGTTCCTTCTTCTGATAAAGCCATCGAAACGTTGTAATGAAAATGTGACGCGATATCAATGAATTTGTTTTCATTCTTTAATTTCAACGCAGTTTCATTTTTCTCTTTGACTTGTTCACCTCCGAGTGGTCTGCAATCACTACTACCGAACACATAAATTTCGCCATCACGTGATAACAGCAAACTATGTTCTGAACCACAACTTATTTTCTCAAAAATTTCGTTAATATTTATAAGTTTCGGTACATTCCTTATATCAAAATCTTTTAACTTTTTGAAACCCGGTTGTCCAAAATGATTTTCACCCCAGCTGAACACATTTCCCTTCTCTGTTAAAGCCATTGAATGTCGAAAACCACATGCAATTGCTTTCACTTTCTCTCCATTAAATCCTTTTACATGAAATGGTATTGACACAAAATCATCACTTCCATTTCCAACCTGTCCATAATAATTCCAACCCCACGCATAAACTTGCCCTCCAGATGTCAAAACGAGTGAATGATAAGCACCAGAACAAATATCAATAATATTTTTGTCACTCAAGTGCTGATTTAGTACTGGTCTACCTATCTCCCAATGGTTATTTCCATTACCTAATAATCCCCAAACATTTTGACCCCAACAGTAAACTTTACCATCAACAGTGCGCGCTATTGTTGAAGAATTACTATTTTTGAAGTCAATGAAATTTTTCTTACTCAAGTCTTCATTTAGAGTCAAATTCTTTACTTCAATCGAATGACCAAACCCTAAAACTCCACAACTATTATGACCAAAAACAAATGTTTTGTCGTCATTTGTAGTAATGATTATATTAACTTTATTTGAACTAACTTTAAAAACATGCAAAAGTTTGGTATTTTTAATAAAATTTTTTTTTAATTTTAATTCTTTGAAAAAGTTGCACTTATTATTTTCTTCCATTTTTACAATTGCATGAAAACAATGAAATTTCTTGATACTCACGAAAACAAGTGGAAAGTTTCTTATAACGTAGTCAAACAAAATTAAGATTAGATTATCTTATCTCAAAATGTCAATATAGAGGCTTATGCTTAATACAAACTTTTTTTGCACTTACACTAAAAGTTCTATTTCATCTTCGTTAAGCAGATCTACTCAACCATTTATTGGTTCTCAAGTTCTGAAAGTTAAGCCTTCACAAGTTTTGCGAATCGATTGCCGCTCCAGTCTTCGCAAGCTAACTTCCGTTTTCACTCTGCAGCTTTTAATAGTAAAGTTCAAATTTACATTCTTTCAAAAAGACACCCTAATCCGTCGTCCTTTCATTTAATTCTCTTGGTTCTAAAGACTGACAGCCTTTTCATTCACTCACGCTTTCCTTAGCCAAAGGCCTGTTATCGCTCTTCAACTATTTATGCGCTTTGAATCCAGAAATACAGAGCGACAGATCGCAAAAGTCATATAGTACAGTAGACATCTTACGTGCTTATTTTCTGACATATTTTCCTTCCGTCAGTGTTTCTGTTAGGGTGACCAAGTCAAAAACTGTTAAATGCGGTACAAAAAATTTTAGCCCCGTTATAAAATATATTCAAAAACTTACACTTCTAATATTTTTCATATAAAAGATTCGTTATTACTTTATATAAAATCATGAAATTCGGATCATGTCATTAAGAAATTAAATTGCACGCGTATTTCTTCTCTTACTAAAATAATATTCGTTGGATTACGTTCTTCAATCCAAAGATTTTGCATTACACTGAACACTCTCTCAACATAATCGTTACAAATAGGGATAAACATGACACATTCAATTACGTACTGTAAATTAGGAAAGTTATTTTTTCTTAAAATTTTACACCATAATTTTTCATTATCTAAACTCTTATCATCTTTAGGCAAACATTTAAATATTACATTATATGGAAAACATTCATCAAATAAAGTATTTCTATCAACGGAAATATTTAATGAATTACAAATATCTTCCGTCCCGCAAAAGGTGTATGCGGGAGGCGGGACGCAGCTCTTAAATGCGGGACACTTGGTCACCTTAGTTGCCGTCCTATAAGAATTTGCTTCTTTACGAGTATCTTTCTATTAACACACTCAGGCTTTGAACTTTAAGCAATTTTTTCGTTCTCTTACACGTCCATCACGACTAAAGTCCCTCTATTCTTTCAGACTTGAGCTAACAAAATTATTAAGTTAACTCTCTCAGACTTTCTTTAGCCACAGGCCTCTATTTTATGTATTATAATCATTTCTTCAATAAATCTTGAAGAGATTTAGATTTGTCCACTCTAAGGTTAGTGGCATTCATCTATTAAGATAGTCAGCACTTTATGAACCGTGATTGATTCAGTTGGTCGTTCGCAGTTTCGCCTCAGTAACACGTGTGCTCAGACATACATGGCTTAATCTCTGAGACAAGCATATGACTACTGGTATAATCAACAGGCAGTACTGAATACACATAGACGCTCAATTCTGCTGAATGAGTACTGCTTAACCTCAAACGACCGTATAGCCACCTCAAGTGTATACTTGTGCAGGCTGTCATTGTTTTGTTCAATACTGTTTCGTATTGGCGTATAGCGCATCACAAATTACTGGCAAGTTAACTACGCCGAACAATATCGCTCTAGAAGTAAACGATAAACATCGATAAACATATCTCGTGCTATTGTCTGCGTATGATGAGGTGTCCAAACATTAGTCACTGTTTAGACAGTATGTTCACTAAACAGATATGTTAGAGCCTGCACAATGCGGAGCTTACCACGGTAGAAGAGTTTTCCGGCATTTAGATTCACAATCCTAAGATTATCTTTATACAGAGTGCTTCCTCTAGCAAATGACTTATATCACTTGCGTAACGTAGTTAACAATATAATTGCTATAGTGTTTCTATAGCATTAAAATAGTTTTATGGAGTTGCCAGACGTCCTAGAACGGCTGCCACAGTACCAGGATTGAGCATTTAGTCCTGGTCAATAGAAAAGAATCATTCCTTGACATAAAATTGTCTCGGAATAGAGTTTGTGATACTTTTGGAGAATTCTTTGTAGATAATGAAAAGATTATTAAATTTGTGCCATTTGACGCTATGATTGAGAATAGCTTAAACTTTCGAACGTAAAGGGTTCGCACAAGTTGTCGAAAGCTGTGATAAAGTTATGAATTTTGCGCAGTAACTCAGCATAATGTACAATTACATCGCAACTAGCATAGCCCAGAAGCGGGACTAGGATGAACTCAGATGATTCAGGTTAATACTGAGTTGGGCCAGGAAATGTTAGACAAGGCAGAAGTACGTTGATTTAGGTCGCGTGAGAGATAGGGGAGTAGTTTGAGTGTTTTTGAAAGTTCAACTCGACCATTTTTAGGCTGTGGTCTAAGTTTCTTTCGATGATACAAGTCTAATGATGTCGTGGGTTCATCTGTAGGACCTCACACAAATGTGGAACACAGGTTATGAATTCCAACCGGCCGCCGAACCCCTCAACTATGCGCATTGACGGTCAGGGAGATCGTAGCATATTGAATTCTCGAGATACTCTACCTAAGTCTCTTATGCGGACTTTATGTGAGAGAACACTGCCCAAAACTTCCTGACATGTCTATTGAGATATGAGTAAAAAATGGGAGTTGCATTCGCGTGTTTTTACCACCGATAAAATTGAAAACAGTAGTTCTTGATTTACATTCTTAATTGATCGTAGCCTATTTTAGCTGTTCAACTTTTGAATATTTGTTGTGTATACGATTTAATACATCATAGGTTTTCTACAGATTCTCAACTTAATACTAGAACGATCGGTAAAATTTCATGTATTTCGGACGTTCTTCAATTAAACAATTGCTCATGCAAACAATATATCTAATCTTGAAAATGAATGAAGTTCTTGGCTTTCAACAAGATATGAACTCGATTTCTGTTTATATTTAAAACATTTTTAGAATATTTAATGAAATGGATTTAGTCTAATTGGCAAATATTTCTTCAATCAAATCACTGTTTTTTCCAATATGACTGTCAGTTTCTTTGATTAGTTGACGCAATTTTTCGTCATCAGTTTCGTGTAAACCAACAAATTGACCGATTGTAGAATTGAAACGATAATTCTTAATGTTTCCGATACTACAAAATAATTTTGCCTGATCTATAATATAGCCATTAGTTCGTATATGCGAGAGAGAGAGAGAGAGAGAGAGAGAGAGAGAGAGAGAGAGAGAGAGAGAGAGAGAGGGAGAGAGAGGAGGGAGAGAGAGGGAGGGAGAGAGGGAGGGAGAGAGAGGAGGATAGAAGTTAATTATTTCGCTGGGAGTACTGGAGGCCTAATTACATTACATTTAGGTCTCGATCACACGACTGTAAAAGATAATACGAACAATTTAGAAAGAGTTTTGGAGAGAATACGAAAATGTCGCATATTAAGGATGCTAAGTAAGTTTAAGAACATTATAAATATCTTTTTCTCAATTTTCAAAAATACCAATACTAAGAGTAGGAATACTGTATGTATAGATGATTATATGAACCGTTTATATAAGAGATAGATTGCAATACATTAAAGTTCACATTAAAAAGCACTAAAAGATCAGTAAAAGTATACTTATAAGTTATAAGTATAAGTATATACCTCGCGACAAAAAAATCCGGAAAAAGTAAGTGTAAAGTTTTTAAAGATAACTACAAATTTTGACCTCAAATTTATCACAAGAATGCATTTGATTTCAATTATTGCAACTAAAAAGAAATGACGATTTAATTCGGTCTCCCTCTGCAGATATACGCTTTTCAATGCGTTTTTCAAACTTTTGTAAAACGACTCCTATACGTCTAATTATAAATTGTCTCATATGTTGTTTATTTTCGCGGCTCACAGTTAAAGTTTTTTTGGTTCTTTTCTCAATAATATACTTTATTATTCTCCATAAAATTTCAATCAGGTTGAGGTCGGGAAAATGAATTCTCAAATGCTATGGGTTTCTGGATTTTTTTTGTCGTAAGGATTATTACTTCAGTAATAAATATAATTGTAAGTTATTGAAATCGTTTCAGATTTATATCTCTAGCAAACGTTCATCAATACGCACCCGAAAAATGAGTTATGGTTGTTTTCTCTAGGAAAAATTCTTTAGGTATATAATCACGATGAAATTAATTGTTATTCCCAAATAAACAATTATTTTTTCAAGCCTAAAACTTAATTTTTCACTGATAGAAATTGAAGGATGAATGAAAACGAATTTGAATAGTAATTTGAAATTTTATATTTTGTCTGATAGTTTCAAGTCAAATAACTGATATCGATTGAAATCTGTTTTTTATCCAAGATGTGGCTCAGCAACAAATTCAATATGATTTCCAGGACCATATGTTTCAAACAAATAGATATGATTGATTCCTTTTCTTAGAACAGGTCCGGGAACATACATAGTCTTCGCCGGTCCGAGATTCCAATAACGACCTAAATTGAAACCATTAACAAAGACAACAGCTGTGTGCCAATCATCTAATTTCAAATAAGTATCTTTTGGCGTATCTTTTATATCAAGAGTAGCCCTATAAAGCGCAGGACCCTTATAGGCTTCAAGTGGTCTCCACTTTTCATCATTCAGTTTGTTAACAAAATCAGGCTTGAACTCGAGTGGAAATATTTCCCAGTTTTTATGTGCTTTATCGTCAATAAGAATGTCCTCTCCAATGCATTTTCTATCGCTATTCATTCCTTGACCTCCATTGGTTCTTCCCACATTCTCGCATAACAAATCTAAAATGTGTTCATTACCACTCTTAATGAAGGCGTCGCTGGCCAAGTCTTGAGAAATTTGTTGTTTACTCCAGTAAATAGTTGTCACTTGCTTGTTATCCACCATAAGCGCTGCACGATCCCTAACATTACCTTTTATTAAGATATAAATGTAAGGAAAGATGAGAATTGAGTTACTCTATTTCAGTATAGTTATTTCTGAGGAAGCAATAGTTCCACATATTCATTAATCAAGATTTATTGTTCAATCAAAACTTCAAAGTGACTAAAACTTCTAATACCTGTTACGACCTTTAAGTTTTTACTCTTTGGAATCGTTGTTCGGTATAGAGTAAAACCGAAATTCTGTCCATAATTTGGTCCGATATTTAACAGTTCTGGGTGTATCGGTTTCTCAGATTTATATGACTTTACATGAGTCAATAGATCATTATATGAAAGATAGTCAGTAACTTTAACGACGCCATAATGTGCGGCAGTTTCTGGCTTCGGTGCGGCGGGTATTTTCAATTTCGGAAGGTTTCTCTCATGTTTAAACTTTTCAATCAATTCTTTTGCTTTCCAATATTTCTGAGTGTAATTGCCTGAAAATTCCATTTAATTATCTTAATTTATGAAAATCTTGTTCAATTATAATCAGAAAAAATTCCGAGACATATAGTTAATCTAACAGACCTGCTTCAGAAAGAGGTGCGTCATAATCATAACTAGTGACAATTCCGCTTCCACTCATGAAACCAAAATTAGTTCCGCCAATAAACATATACATATTGACTGAAGCGTTCATTTGGAAAACAATTTGCTGGTAAACAGTCTCGAATGTTTGAACACTCATTCCATTATGTTTTCCGCCCCAGTTGTCGAACCAACCTGGCCAGAACTCAGCCACATATAGAGGTCTGTTTGGCTGCAAAGTTTTAACTCCTTTCAGATTATTGATAGCGTTGGCGTTGAAGTTGACGGTTTCGAGAAAATCTAATTTAAATGATTGAATTTCTTCATTAGCAGTTTCTAACATATAAATCACAACTTTATATCTAGACTATGTAGAACTTTTTAATTTTGATCTTTTAACTGCATTTGAACTCTCGGATATCCCGTATTTTATTTTTATAGTTGCACTTTTAGTAATGAAAAACAATTAGATTCTGTGAATTTTGGCTCATTGAAACATGACTTGTTCTCTAAAATTATGATTAAGTAATGTAAAAGCGTAAAAACCTGGAAGAGTTCCTTGTTTGGTTGCCCACGGATCGGATGTGAACAAGAGTTCTTTGAAACCGCTCTTTCGTACCATATTCTCGAGTGCTTTGAGATACTCGGCGTCATTGTGATTATTGATAGTATTACCATAAGATCCAAATTCATTCTCTATTTGTAATGCTATTATAGGTCCACCGTTAGTGAACTGAAACTTGTCCACAACAGCCATGAGTTTATCAAAATATTTTTCTACTGCTTCTAAATATGGCTTATAATTTGATCTGACTTTCATATTTGGATCTCTTAAAAGCCATGCTGGGAAACCTCCTAATTCCCATTCAGCGCATATATATGGTCCAGGTCTATACATTGCGAACATGTCCGCCTCTTTGATTGCATGTAAAAAGTCGGTCAAGTTTAACATTCCTGTCTCAAAATCGAAATGTCCGGGAGTTTCTTCGTGTAAATTCCACGGAGAATATAGTTGAACCTAAAATATGTAGACTATTCTTAGATATCACCAGATTCCTTACAATTTACTAGTTTCAAAAATTCACAAATTCTCAATTAAAAAAATGATCAATATATTTACAGCATTTAGTCCGGCAGCTTTGAATTTCAGAAGAATTTCTCTCCATTTGAGGTGATGTACACGAAAATAATGAAAAGAGCCGCTAAAAATAGTGATTTCTTTTCCATTCAAAGTGAAATGATCTCCCTCTGCTTTCAGACCAGATTTAATTCCACCATCTGTATAATACTGATAGAGAGTCGGTAAATCTGCTGAATAGGAAAAGCTAGCAAAAAACAGTAGTAAACTAAGTTTCAGAATCATTTTGTGCTCATATACAAACTAAAACATATTGAGTTAATTATTTGGACTTAAATAAGCAGTAGTGTTATCTATAAGAAAAACGCATCGGAATTCAAGCAAGTGTTCAATTTCTAAATCAAAACCTTTGAACTAGTGATTACAAACTATCTGTACTGTTCTAACTGTTTGTTAGCGCTTTCAACTGTGTTGAATTAGTCAGTTCCAGTGGGCAAAGGTTACTTAATTTTGATTTTTTGCGATTTTATAAATCATATTGCAAAAAATTAATATTTTTCTAAAAATTTTATTCCAAGAAAATATCTATTACCTGATCAATTCCATCATATTCTGATGGAATTATGTTGATTCTAAAGGATCTTCAACTGATTTACAGATATTTGATGTAGGATTAGTCTCAAATTTTTTTGATGAATATATGATACTCTAGAAATTATGAAAAATCTTTAGGAATAATTGTGTTTTTGTATTGATATAAGTATTAAAATCAAACCTAAGAAAGCTTTTTTCACAAATTATCTGTATAAGGAGAAAGAAAAACATCTACTATAACGTCAATTATTCTTGTTATCGGTTTTGAATTAACTAGTATATCTTTAATAAGATTATTCTTTAGCAATATCCTAAATCTCAATGTTAAATAGTATAAACGGCTTGATTTACACAATCATTGCAAGAAGAATACTCTTTGCTCAAGTAATCTATAGATGATAAAATGTAGATATTTCGGATACAAATAACAGGTTCATAATTTCATGTTTGTAAGTTTTGTCAAGGTGTTCACTTCAAAATAATTTTATATTTATATTATGCCTCGGACAACTGTTTTAAATTAAAAAATTATAACTTATCAGTAATAACTTATTGCTATTATATAGAGTTCAGATTATTATCAAATCTCAATTCCCTAACGTGACCAAATCTGATTCATTTTAGTGCACTTTTAAGTAAAACTGAGGCGAAGCAGTAAAATAGTCTATTTTTCGAGGCTTGGATCTTGAGTGTGAAAAGTTTCTCCACTACTTTATCAGTTAGTTAGTTCTATTATTTTAGCCATTGTTGACTCAATATGCATGTTTAGAAAATAGGATAATGATTTGTCATCAATTTCTCTAGTTAATAAAAACCGAATGTTTCCTAATCTATTCATTATTTGCAACTGCAGATAGTAAAGCTCTGCTTTGCTTTAGTTTAACTCAATTATGCAAATAAAGCACGTAAATTCCTGCATATGAACTATTGACGAAATAATAGATTGGGTAATCTTTTATTTATTTTATTGGAATTACAAAAGCGAAAGAATTTAAAATTCATAAATAGTCACTTAAAGTTACTGAACGTGATATATGCAATATACCAATACTTTGTGTGCTCACCATTGAATTATCTAGCTAATTGCAATCTTCTGGGCATTTAATTTACCGAATTTATGCAATTTTGTCCATAAAATAGTAACATCAATTATATTTTGCTTCATCAATAATCTGTCATTTTTTCCAATATTTATTTTCTGAGAATTCCATGATTATCTTATAAATAATATAATTTTGTTACAAAGTGCATCTATTTTTATGTACTGTTTAGTATACTTTAAATGTCTATTTTGAACTTAATGCATTTCTTAATGTGCTGAAGTATCGATAGTTTTTTAAATATTTTATCAAATTTTATTTAAAAGCAAACAAATTCATGACTTTTATTTTGTTGTTGATAGTATAAATGCAAGCATTTAAGTACCTTATCTGCACTCTTTCAAAGATAAACTAATAAATGAAATAATATTTATATCTGTTTTAACCAATAGGTTAGCTTTAAAGATCTATAATCTCGAAATTTGCGTCAGGTTTTTAGCAAAATATGGTGCTTTTTGATCATCAATATAATGGGATTAATTATTTTCAATTGTTTACATCTAAACATACTCACTCAAAACACTCGATTCAAATTATGACATTTATATGGAGTTCTCTTTATTCAACGTATGAATTATTTAATTATTCAAAGAGCTGATATCAATTTTGAGGCAAAAGTCCTTTTTTCTCATTTTACCTAATTTTCTAAACTTAAAACTCAGCTCATTAACAGAGTTAATTTCCATATCCATTCTTTATTTTAATACTATTTTCTTGAAATAACTCTTTAGTAGGAGTTCAACTGGTAGTCAAACTTAAGAACAACGAAGTCTATTCATTGAAAGAGTTATCATAATCAGACAATATTATTATGCGCGTTCTGGAATCGAAGCATTCTTTAGGGTAAAGATTCATTAAATCTTTTGAAACTAAAATTATTCTTGCTTTACTTTTGGATTAATTTTTCTATTATTGTGTGACGTCGCTGAAGAACAAAGGGATTGTCGCGGGGCGACGCTAAAGGCCGACTCTCCGTTCTTCCACTCACAGGTCCGGAGCTCTTGCGGTAGCAATGCTTTGGTCCGGAGCGAGAGCGGTAAACAAGAGTTGGTCAGCGATTGAGTGCCTTCGCGAACCCGTTCTAGGCGTCTGCCCGTAGGAAAAGAGTGTTTGTGCGATTCCTTAGACTTAGAGGGAGGGAGACTAGTTGGAAGCGCTCGACGATAAGCACTACCTCAACTAAGTCTAAAAAGGGGCCAAAACTTGCAAAGAAAAAAAATAGTAAAAAGAATCAGCACTTTTACGAGCAAAGGAAAAACTGACTGATCTTTATTAAATTCGAGGCTTTTTATACAAGTTTTGGACGAGGGCTAGCCTTAGTCCAATAGGAAACTGGTGTCGTAAGCAAAAGTCCAATAAGGACTCAGACGGACTAGATGTGGACTCACAAAGTTTGTGAGTTCAGACAGACGGTACGTGAACTCACTGGATTTGTGCTCAGGACACCAGTTTGGGAATAGGGAATTACAGGTAAGTTTTAGGATTAGGGTTTTGATTGCACTTTATAGTAGAAAAAGTTGTTTACATATAGAAGTATTTGCGTGCAATCGATTTCCTAATAAATGTTTTCTGATTTTAGTTTTTGTTTTTGTTTATTTTTTTTTTCTTAACTATGAACGTCTCAATTGCAAATCGTGCTCAGTTTAATTTGCTTCAATTGAGTTCAGGTTGTGTTGACTTAATGTAACTTTAAGAATAAGACAAACTGTTGCAGAACTAGTACTTAAAAGTTAAACAATTAATGTCATAGTTTGATAGGTAAATCGCTCAACATGAAGTTTATCATAATGAACGCGATCTACTATAATAGAATTTATACAAGTTCATGATCATTTTCTTATGAATAAGAAAATTAAAGAACCTCATTAATTGAAAATGAGATCGGATTCAAGCTAATCAAGAAATATCTTTCGAAAAATATGTTCAAACAGGCGAAAAGTTCAATAGATTCCTTAATGAGGGAAAAATAGTTATGATTCAGTTCAACTACAGCGCAATTCTCGTAGAATCTATTGTAAGCAATTATCACCTAAGTGATAGCATATATTGCCGTTGATCTGTTTTAAGTTATACTTGTTCTTGAATTTCGTAAAGATCTAGTTTTAAAAATAACCGATTCGATGAATAAAGTGTAGCATGGAACGAAAATTTATCCTTGGAATAAAAATGTTCAAGAAAAACATTATTAGACTATGGTATTAATAATAATTTAGTATCAATTAGCGTATGGTTTCGGAAACTAAAAATACTGATGAACGTATTTGTATCTATGGATCTGAAGATAAATTTCAGACAAGTTTCGAACTGTTAACTGTAGGCAATATAGAATTATTCTAGATTTTAACCTTCTATAGGTTATTAGTCTCTACTCATATTTATTTTAGAAGTTTACACTTTTTTTATGAAGCTAGACAAAATCAGAAATTACTTAATATATCTCTGGAAGTAATATCATTTCATCAATATATTGAATGCTAAAAATGTTAAATCAGTATAAGGTAACATTCCATTCACCAAATTCTAATCATAATGAGAATCAAGATCACAAAAACTTTCCTAAATTAAAAAAATTCAGATATTATTCGCTAACCTTTAAAAGTTATTATTTATTAATAAAAATTTTTAAAAATGCATGTGGAAATTAAGTTTTAAAAATTTGATAAATATTTATTTCAATAACATTATTTTACTGATTAGATTTAAGTCATTATGGAATGCAATACAAAAAATTAATATAAAAGGTAGACTAATTCAATTTTTATGCTTTAATGTCTCCGATATCATTACCAGTCTCTTTAACTAAAGTTACTTTATCGTCCTTAACCGAAAAAGTCCAGTAATGTTTATTTATACAACCGGCTTGACAATCACCCCATCCTCTGTAGAAGACATAGGTATTATCGGGCCCAACCGAGACCTGCGAACTCATACCAATCCTTCCATTGACCTCACAGTGAGTGGCTAAACCTTTTTCAGCCAAAACCTGAATAAGTTTAATCGAATTGTACGGCTTCGAGAAAGTGATGACATCGAAATCTAAACTTCCCATTCTATGCTCTTGGATTGGACCAAATTCACTGACATTGAGTTTAGCGGCAGCGTCTTTAGTGAACTTTTGGCATATTATTGATCCGACGACATACGGTGACTGGTGTCCAATATTGGCCACGACTGGAAATGCCTTGCGAATGGCCGCTAAGTCTTTATGTATTTTTTCATAAACTTCTTTTGGTGGCTCTAAAAGAGCACCAGATTGTTCTTGAGCTAATAGTAAGGCTTCGTTGTCTTCAAAACCCACGAGTTCGCAGTAGACGGTTGTTGATAGAATTATAGAGATCAATAATATTTTAAACATTTTTGTTGATTAAGTTTTATTCCTTCTGAACAAGAATTTGGAACTTTACTTAATTTGATCTTAAGAGTTTGAAAATCTTCTATTTATATGTTTTGACTTCGATTGTAATTCGCGTGACGACAGTATGAAGTTATTCAGCATATGTTTGTCTCCCATTAAAGATAACTATTCTACTTACTTAACTAATCCCTATTCTAGATTATTTTTCTATTCTTTAGTTAGAGACAGTAATACCAATAAATAAAACTTTTAATGATAGTAAAAATGACAGTAAAAATGACTGCCGCGTTTCACATTTGATTCAATAGTTTTACTAAAGTAAAATAAATACAGTCTGACCCGGTTATAGACAACCGGTCGGTGTGTAGAACATAAGTTGCTTATAACTGGGTTTGCCTATATCCCAACTCTTTAACATATAATTGGATTAGTTGGTACTGAATAAATCGTTTGCTAACAACCTGGTTTGCCTATAACCGAGTTGCCAATAGCCGGGTCAGACTGTATAAATATTTTTGATATTAAGTCAATATTTTTGCTGATCAAGTTTTTTACAGTTATTAGTGTTCTAATTCAATTGAATGCACACTAAATAGAAAATACAACATCTAATTGTTTTCTAAAAGATTAGTTTTCCGTATCCTTGATTTACTTACTTGATTTGAATCATTATTGATTTTACTAATCAATACCGGCAATAGGATCGCAATATCTGAAACATATTTTTTATGAGTATATGTAGTTTAAATTAATCTATTAATAAAGTTAGTAACCGATGAGTTTTAAACTTTTTATCTTAAATTATAGATAAGGAATCCGCTTTAACTTTGAACTTTAAATTGATAGAGAATTAGTTAACAGGATTCATGTGTTCTATTCGGAATAAAAAAGAGCTTCTTTTCCAGACTATACATTAGATTTTCATTATGATTATGATCAAAATAACATATAGACAGGTATTTATAATTCTATGTACCATCTAAACATAAGCTATGGGTTTAGTTATACCTAAATTCATTATTTTTAATAACACTATTTTTAACTGTCACCAAACTTTTCATTGTTCAGAATTTATGCTTTTAGCTGTGATTTTCTCTGTTATATGGCTAATAAACTTATTTCGGACACAAGAAGATTCTGATTACGATTAAAATTTCCTAAATATCCCTTTAACGCACGAAAGTTAATTGCATACAGTAGTATGAAAACATGTTATATAAGTATTATTCTGTTTGTGTCGATGAAGAACGAAGTTTGATTGACAACAAGAATCATTTTGACGAACGATTAGGCAAGAACATTTATGCTTTAGCGAATCAGTTAAATAATAGGATATCATAAATCCTTCAGACATGACGGCTCACCTTTTAATTGTTTTCTCGTATTTTAGATTTTTTGAGATAAATAACTCGAAATATTTTCAGTGAATACTGTAATAAACATTTACAGAATTTTAAGTTTTAAGGATTTTCACGCAAGAATCTATAAAATTTACAAACATCTTCACACTTTTCTACAATCATTATAAGGTTTATCAATGAAGCCTTGACTACAAGCACCCATCCAAAGTTTCATTTCATTTTCGTGCGTTTCCCTCCCTTTAGGGAGACTAACGCGGGCCCAACTCCCTTCGGGAGACTCACTCGAGCCCCATTTACAGAGTGAGTTTTTCGAGGCGGTCAGGCGGGACATGTACGTCGGGCCGAAGGCGGTTATAGCCGAGGACATGAGACCAGCATGTCGCCATCAAAGAAGTATAGCGAATACGAGATTCAAACCTGGGACTTCCGCCGCAAGGCTCGACTCATTGTCCACTGCACCCCAGTGACCCCTCCATCCAAATCCTCTTCTAAAGTTTTTTAATGTGACTTTAACTACAATATAAATCTCATGATCTGTAAAATGAAACTTGAAATTGAATATGATCTGCATTTAATATAATAATGCGTCAAACAATGTAAACATTTAAAGTACTAATAAAATTATACAAACTTCACATGAAATACAAAACATTAAAGGTTATAGTTTATCAACTATTATGAAAGAAGTAAAAACTGATCTAGAGCTCTAAAATGTATAACCACCTAGCAAATCTGCAACGAATTGCATTGGAAAATATTCAAAATAACAGAGTATAAGATCTGCAGCTATTTTTCAGTCCTAATATTCTGCCACTGAAATTGTTTTCATATCTATTTATCAGTCTAATCGCATTAAGTATTGAATCCATATCAGATATAATTAAACCATTATTCAAAGTCACAAATGAATCACTGACTTGTTTAATTTCTTCTATATTCTCAACTTCTAACTATAATTTTATGATTAGAATACCCTACAGAACGAAAAATATTCTTCGAAGTTTTACTGACCGCCCTACAAATCATTAAGATTATTCTCGAAAAATATTTTGAGTTATTTAATGAACTACCAAAGTATAATTGAATACCAATATCGATCTATTTTTGCTATTCAAAAAGTTGATACTTTAGATAATGTTTCGTTTTCAAATTTAATATATTTTAATGATGGATTACAAAACATATATGCATAATGTTTTCATCATTGTGTGTAAACTATTTAATGATCAACTAAATTGAGGATAACTCTAATTATATATATTGGTGGCAAAATATCAACTCAAGTATTCACTTGATGCTAGTTCGAGCTCAGGCAAAATTAACTATCTAATAAACAATTACACATGTATCCACTAAATCCGAATATTGATTATTGGATCTTGAAATTTATATTTGAAAAAACTCATTTTGAAACAACTAAATTAAACTAAAGTTTTGCTTTAATAAGTTTATGAACTTTTAACAAGTTTCAAGATTTTCAAAAACTTAAAACTTTTAGTCTTTTCGATTTAATTTCTTTTAAAGATTTACAACCCAAAATTGAAGTTTTTTGAGGTTTCTAACTATAATTCCTTATGGCGAATGAAGTCCAGAGATTCTGATTAAAGTATTAAACTTAAACTTATAATTAATATTAAGGATTAAGACCCTGGGATCAATGAAAGATGTTCATAGTTAGGTTTAGCAGAGCCGAAGTCAAAATAAATGACGAGTTAGTAAATTTATATCATAGTTCATGCATATGCTGACTACCCGTCCCTTTTGACGGGACAGCCCTGTCTTTTTGAAGATAAAAGGCAGAAATCCCGTCAGACCAAAAACTCTCGACGGGACAATTAATTGTCACGTTCTTCAACTTTCATTTTGAAAAATGTGTTTAGAAAGATATTTCTTAAAAATTCAAACATTGAATTTATTTTACGAATGATAAGTGATTAAGAACCCCAGTTTAATGTTTTGAACATGTGTTGTTTAAAACTGAAAGTTATAGAATTAATCTTTTCCGCCTAGATATATGTCTGATATGAACCAGTATTCCTTACTTTTGAATAACAAACTTTTGAAAGATGCCATTTCTAACAAAAAGTATACCTTTGAAATCAACCATGATCAATAATTTTCAATGTTTTAGTATTAGAATATATTGTTTGACATCTAAATATTTGTAACGACTAATTAAAGCGACATTTTTCTTCAAAACATGTAGGGGTGCCCCTGTGATATTTCCGTCTCATTATGAGACAATCCAGAGGTGATCGTCCTATTCATGCAATACATTATTATTAGATAACACTAACTTTAACTTTAAAGTTTAACTTAACATCTAAAAGTTATGAAAGATTCAGATTGAAATTATTCGAGGATACACCACTTCAAAACTTATACAGTATATGTATTTAAGGTTTTTTGATCATAAATGAATATTATAAATACAATAACTAATATATAATTTTTGTAATAATAATTCAACAATCAAATTTTTAATGAATTTGAACACTCCATTTAGACCTTATTTATAAACTCGTGTGAACTCGATAAAAGCGGTATATCATTCAAATTCTTATGGAGTTATAATACTTTATAAGATTGTAAGCAATTTTTCTAAAGAATTGAATTTTCAATCACGTTAATAATGAAACTACATTTTAATTTAACAATTTATTAAATTACAATAATTCGCTTTATATCTCAGGTATAAAATGTATTATTAGGATAAAATTAAATATATATTTTCAATTAAATACTTTGGGTATTATTGTTGGACTATTAGAGAAAATGTAAGAAATTCAATTAAAAATATATTTCTCAGGTACTGAATAGAAAATTTACCCTTGAGAGATGTTTGAGTTTAAAGTAATCATTGACGTATTAAGTCAATTCTTTTTAATGAATTCGCAAACATATGAGTCAATAAGAAAAATCGTCCGAAAATCACAAACATCTATGATGATTCATATTTTTTAAATAATTTAGTTTAGATATGAAACTACTAGAATTTAAGACGTAATGATTTGTTAAATAATCTAAGATTACCTTAAAAGCAATAACCGGTGTCATTACGAATTGATCTCCACATGAAAAACCAATCACTAGTCTTTTACTGTTCACTCTTTCCATTGCATTCAATAACTAAAATCATATGAAACATTTATCGAAAATATTCTATTAAATGCATCACAAATACCTTTATTTTATGTTTAGTGTTGAGTAACGAAATTGCATTCAAAGTAAAGTTTTGCAAACACTTGTATGATATCAACGACTCTTTATCAACAGATGCAATGATCGAGTTTAATATCAAATGTAATCCTAAACACAGACTTAAAGTAGAAACTAATGCCATATATATTAAAATACTTAATTTTTCAAACAGGATTTGTTGTAATAGCATCAGATTTATAGGTATTAATGTATAATTGATAATCAAATAATAGGTTTTCCAGAATTTGTTATAAGAATTAATTTGTTCACATAAATTATTATGTTCTGCTAGTATTTCATTTACAATTTTGTATTCGATAAATATTTTATCACGAGAAACGTTTTTCAGAACTTCATTAAATAATTCAAATCTCATTCTGCAATACTTGCAAACTATGTAATAGTAAAGAAAACTGTAAGATAGGACAGGAAAAACCGATAAACAATTTAAGAAGTTTACGATTATGCCTGTTATTCCGTATTTTAATATATCTATCAGATCAAGAGAGATGATATGTAATATGATCGACATCAATGTTATCGATAGAATTATTATTAAATTTTCGATTCTTATCATATTTCTCATGAATCTGATTCTATTACACAAACTTTTCAACAGAATGTATATCAGAACTTCTTATTCCAACATTTGTCTCAATCCTTTGAGAATTCCAATAATTTCGAGCCATTGTGTATCATGGCTATAATTGAAGAGTAAAAGGATGCAGAAGGCTGATATCAAACTACATAACACTTCCAATCTATGAAACTGTGTTATTCCTCCGATGTACTGAAGAACATCTAAATAACTGATTGGAACTTTTCCATTTTCAGAAACCAATATAAAATATACGTAACGAATCGCATTGAAAAGAATCCAGAATAGCAAAGCATAAGATCTGAAGTAGTGATTGAAATGTTTTGAATTTTCAATTCCGATTCCATTCCAATTACATTGACTCCTATCCCAATTCCGTTCCAATTCCATTGAGTTTTTAAAATTTCAATTCCAATTCCATTCCAATTCCTTGGAATGGAATCGGATTCCATTGGGATTCCAATAAAGTTTGACGCAAAAAATAGTTTTGTTTATATAGTATTGAATTACAATACAAGGTATCGATACGTGAGTCATTATAGACTTCTGTGCCATTAATTGAGTTTCATTTCTGCTTTTGTCCACGATCTTTGTTTTATAAGAAATAATTGAGAGGGTTATCAAGTAAGATAGATCCTGACTCAAGTGGAAGTTTTTCTGTATTCTACAGTCTATATACAAAGCCTGCTTATTTGGTCTTTTCATTAAAAATTATATTGATTTAAACTTAATTTTGTCTCAATTTCTATCAATTCCAATTTCATTGGTATTAATTCCAATTCCAATAAGTTTTAAAATTTTAATTCCAATTCCATTCCAATTTCTTTGGAATGGAATTGGAATTCCAATGGAATCCAAGGTATTGGAATTAACTTTTCAATCACTAATCTAAAGCTATTATTTAGCATAAATGTTGTGCCTCTAAAATTATAATCATTTCTATTAATTAGCTCAATAACATGAAGTGCTAAATCAATGTTAGATATGACCAAATCATTCTTTAAACGCACAAATGAATCACTTATTCCTGTGATCTCTTCCATTTTCACTTTTGTCGATAGTTTAATATTTTAAATACTTTCTCAAATTATTTATATTATTCCTCTATTGCTCAGGCAAAATTATATTCAAAATTCATTTTCAATTTTTAATGACTTTTTATCGTAATGGAATTGTGACGAAATACGTAAATTTGAAATATTAAAATTGAAATACAATATTGATCGAAGTTTGTAAAATATAGTGAACATTTACACTAATGTCCTACTTTTAATTACATTCGATATTTTTAATGATGGATTGCATGACAATATAGTGAGACGTATTTTTTATCATGCAGATAATATTCATTCTAAAACCACATCTATTAAACTTAACTGTAACTAGTTGACATAAAATATCGATCACAATATTTGTATGATGTATACTTGAGTAGAAGTAAAAATAATATCACATTAAACATTATGTATGTTCATTTAGTCAATATATCAATGCGTTAGTCGAAGAGTAGCCTCTGTTACTCTACTAAAATCCATAAAGGGCTTAACTAATACAAAACTTTCCTTATGATTAATAATGAAATGACCAGTTGTATAGTCTTTAATTGATTAGTAATGCTTATTGTTAAATACTTTTTAAACTAATTACTCATTCGTAAATCATACTTATCAACAAATCAGATCATTGACTTGTCAAAACTCTAACGAAAAAAATTTATTATATTTTGAATAAGCTTTATTTTTATAGCAAACAAAATGAAAAGTTCTTAATACACAAACATTTTATAATTTACTTTATAAAAATATTTTTATACAATTTTCAATATGATTAATTTGACGATTTGTTTGAACTACTTTTATGATTTGATTTTCTTTTTTGGTTAGATTTGGTTGTCTTTTTATTAGATTTTTCAAAAACTAGGTGTAAAAATTGTTGCGTTTTAGAAACAGGTGCTGTATCTAAAGAATATAGAGTTTCATAAAATTTAGATTCAGTTTTTGGTATGTGTTTTAATAGCTTTTGAATATCTAAAAGTTTTTCACGCGAAATCGGCAAAACTTTCTCATAAGCTAAACATAAATCATTCAAATAATATTTAAGTTTATGAATATCAAAATCAGATTTGAATAAATCTAATTGAATATCACATTCAGCGCATAAAGAGGTAGATATTTTCGTATCAGTTTTGGCGAATTGAATTTTTCTCACTTCTGAACAATATTCTAAATTATTTCTAATGATTTCTGAAAACTTTTTCTTGAAATCATAAACTTTAACAATAGGTATACAATCAATTTGTGAATTTTCATATAGAGAGTAGTTAACAGAAATGACTTCAATAGGGTTTTCAATATTAGTATTTTTAATAATTCTAACATATTGTGTCGGATAATAAATTCGACCATAGTTCTTCTTATTTGTTTCGATGCGCCCAAAATCACTATCTATTTCCATAACAGAGTGACCTGGTATGGGATAGTGGACTACAATTTTATCGAATTTCGCATTCTTAACTAAATATTCATAAAAAGCCCACAAAAATTTATTCTTGTTTTGACTGAAGCAGTTATCAGAAAAAATATTTAAAATCTTAACATTAGGGCTTATAAAATGATTTACATAATATTTAATGAATGAAATCACTTCATTTGACCCTTTTTTTAGCGTAATTTTCAGGATACAAAAACATGAAAACTTTGTTTGATTTCAAATCGTGTACACCGAAATTGTAGCAATAAAACTTTCTTAAATAATATTCCACGCAAACATTAGTAACAGGCATTTGAAGATTCTTCTGAAAATCATAGCAAATAATTGCCTGTTTTTCATCATTCAACAACTTAGTTTTCAGTTTAGCTTTCAAATCATAGAAATAATTCGCTTCTTTTTGATGTAATTCTAACTTTTTTTCGACTTCTTTAATCAGTTCAAACTCTCGAGTATTTTGCAAATTCAGAATTTCGATATGAAATTTATCGCATGTTTCGCAAATATCAACTTTGGGCTTACCAATAGTCAAACCAGAACTTTTAAACCTTTTGAGAAAATAATGATATTTAACGTCATGTTTATGTTCAGGAAAAAAGTCAATAAATAGTTTGTGAACATTTGCTATGCTCTTAAATTCAGACGATAAATATTTGCGACTTTTGTTATTTCCATAATGAGTTGGTTCACTCGGTAATGATTGGATAAAATCGTAGATTTCTTCATTAACAAGAAAGAAAGTTTTGTGTGGTCTCGAATCGTGTTTTCCCCCTCAAATCCATATCAACAGATCTATTTTTCAATATTTTATGTCTTAGAGCGCTTCTCTTTAGACCAAATATGTGTAAAAAAGCTTTTTGACAAACTTTGACACGAATAATACTTTCCTAAAGTTTTGAAATAAGTTCAAAAAATTCGTATACACCAAAAAATAAGAGAAAATTAAAGCAAAAGCTATCAAAAGTATAGCAATAAAGTTTTAGTTTCAATTAGAAGTTTAAACTTCAGAAGTTTAATATTTAAAATGACTTCTTATATAGGAATAAAACTAAAAATTTGTTAGAATCTTTACCGGATTTTCTTCTGATTTCGCTTCTATAAAGTATTCAAATTTCTTAATTTTATTGCCATTATCGACCGGAATAACGAGTGATTTCAAGTAAAGATATTGCTCTGCATGACTTTGTAAATCATTATATCTTTTAAATACTTCAAGTTTTTGACTTTTACTCAACAAATTATAGCATTTTATTTCACAAAAACAATTAAAAACAAGAGTTTGTCTTCTCGGTTGAATTATTTTCCCTGAACGATGTGCAAAATGTTGGTTCCCTTTCAAAACATCCTTTTTAATATTTTCAGATTTTTTCCCTTTAAGTTTTATTTTCATTTTTGCACATAAAATAATTTGATTTGTTTTCAAAATAAAATTTTTTTACTTCATTTTACGAAAATAAATATTTATTTTATGAAAATGAGTTATTATTGTTAAAAGGTTAAAGATAAGCAGCATTAGAAAAATTTGGTTATAATGACTAAATTTTAGACCTAAAGGTTTCAACTTTTTCTTAAACTTTTCTATAAGTCCTTTAAGTTTTCTAAGCTTTGAAGAGAGGCTACTCTTCGACTAACGCATTGATATTGACTATCTCTTAAATTTATACCAAAATTAATAAACTAAATAGTTTCAAAACTTTTGTAATTGGGCTATTAAAAATATTCTGAATATTCATAACGAATATTTTTAGCATTACACTGAGGTGTGATCTACAAGTAAGAGTGATCTACAGCTAGAACTTGACTAACTGTAATTAGTCCATGGAGCATTTCTATTAATATATTAATATTACTTACGGAAAGTCACTTTTTGTAATGAACATGTGTAGTTCAATTATGAAAATTTTAATTTTACACTTTTCTAAGTTTCCTAAAAATTTGTAAAGACACGTGAAAAATACTATAAATACTTCTATGAATTAAAATGTGCAGTATTTCAGTCCGACAATTGTATTGGCTACTGACAACAATGAGAACTTCAGACTTATATGCAATTATTACGTGATATACAAACTGAATATCTTTATTTTTTGCTATTTTAAATTGTTCTAGACTGATTTTTAAAAATATTTTATATTTTATTTTTTAAAATATCGAGATAAAAGCTCAAAGTTCCGCCTATGAGCCGCAGAGGTTTTCCGGGAAATATCCTCGGACAGACAACCGCGCTTGCGGCGAACGGTCACGTTCTGAGTGAGGCAGAGGAAAAGGCAAGGAAGAATGGACAAAGCTATGCTTCACTTAATGTGAATAGCTTTATTCCAAAACTTTTACTGAAGAGTGTTTGAAATAAAGCTCCCCTATATAAGTTAATACATGTATGTTAGCAAAGGTCAGCACGAATTATTAGTTGTACTGAACAATTAGTAGTTAGTGGATCATGAAAAGTTTTTGTGCTATGTTTGTTTGTACTTTGTGTTGGTTTATGTGATATGGATTCATTGTGTAATGTGTTAATTTTGTGTTGATTATGTATTTGTTATCTGTCAATATAATTTATGAATCATAAATTATGATAAAATTATTTTATGGATAGGAATGTGTAGGCCAAACCTCAGTGGAATACAATATTTTTTTAATAAGAGAAGTATTGTGAAATAGAAAAATATTATTTAGTTTTTATGTTTATTCAGTTTGTTTTCTTCGTTTTAAGAATAAGATATTAATCTATTTTTGATATGATAAAAATAAAGTAATTGTAGAAATTGTAGTTACATCTTTTAGGTGTCCTAAGTTTTTAGTTACAGTACAGGTAAATTTCCAATTGACTATGTATTGTTTACCTAAATCACAAGTATTTTGATGTAAGAATAATTTTTTCCATTGAGCTAAATATAGTAAGTTTAGGACATCAAAAAGAGTATAAAAGCAGAGGTGATTTCTTATTAAGAACAGTCTTATTTCTTACTTCGTACTGTAAAGTATGTAAGAATACTCTCTTACTCTGTACTGTATAGTATGTAAGAAATCTCTCTTACTTAGTACTGTATGGTATGTAAGAAAAGTAATAGTGAATAACTACTATTGTATCGTTATATACTAATAAAAGATTTATATTAAAAGTTAGTTGTAACTTAATTCTCTACTAAAGCACATTCTATCGAGTCCTATTAGACTCTCTGATAGAATTATAAGTAACAATGGATTGGGATCTTACATTGAGGCCCCCTGATTCCAATTCGTGCAACTTGGACACACACACACACACACATGAAAGACTCTACAAAAAACATTTAGATCGGGTCTTTCGTGTATAGATGATCCCTCGTCACAGAAATAAATGTGACAGTATTCTTCCAAAATATTTATCAAAGTAAAGCAACACGGAAAGTTGATTAGAAAAGTTGAAAAAATTGGTAAAAGTCGACTGATTAAGGTCAAATAAAATTACGAGAAATATAAATAAAATCTATCTATAAATGAATTTTCAATAGTTTGTATTCATTTATACATTAAATTTAGATATTTTATCAGGATTTATCTTCAAGAATTGAGTAGACCCGCATGTATCAGAATCTGGTGGTACCAAATTGCCTTATAGCGTGATTGTTAACAATAATCAGAACGTGAGTATTAGTAAACTTTAACGAATATCTTGAGTTCATTTGAATTTCTTTTGCAATCATTTTTTCGGAATAAGTCAGTTGAAAGAGAGCAGTATTTATGGATTCTATATGGAAGAAATGATGAAAAGTAACGGTAGTGTTTAGTAAGAAGATAAGGTTCCGGCTAATAATGTCGAACCCTTGACTATAGAAAACTTGAGAGAAGTTTACAAAGTTTACATTTACGGAATAGCTTTAATCGTGGCTGTATTGATCATGGAATGGATCCATTATTCGTTTGGCAATAAATTCGCGCATCAACCTGAGAAATTGTACAAATAATTATTGTCTACAAGTTTTATTTGCATCCATTGATAGACATAGTTTGTGCAAAACAGAATTACTATTAACTGTTTCTCGTGAATTGAATTTCCTAATCATTGCATGAATTTTACCTTTTTATCAGATTAATTATAAAGATGATTAATGGTATGCAATTATTGAATTAATTTTGTACTAAAATTAATGTTCTCAATAAGTAATTATTAGCAAATTATTTAATAGATTAATTTTTTGCTCCACTATCACTTCTTTGAAAACTGAAAGATTTTGAAGAACTTATATTTCGAGTCTTAAAAGAATAAAATAAAAAATAAGCGTCAGGTAAATCAATAGAAGTAGGAACACCTAACTTATACAAATAATAAAATTTCGAGCTTATTTGATTTAGTGACATCGGTTTCTTTTATATCGATAAATTCAATTCTTTAACAATTTGCTCTTGAATGCATCATTTTTTTTATTAAAATTGACTTTTAGTTATTCAAATAATTTTTCAATTAAATATTGTGACAAAAAATAGTCAAGTCGAATTTCGACTTAAAAAAATTTTGACCAAATTATTTCGAAACATTCTTAAAATGTCCGAAATTGATTTTCTACTTTCCTTTTAAAATTCTTTATATAAAGATCTGTTAAGACTTCGTTATTTATCGATTTTCGATCATTTAGAACCTGATGGTAATCAGTTATGGATTTAATTTTCACGCAATAAAGTTCTAAATACAAAAATCAGCTCTGAGTTATCCATGATAGAAACAGAATAGGACCCAAATGGAATATGGGCATCTCACGTCTATTGCTTGGTAACATATTTTATAAAATTATTCTGCAACTCATTGTTGGTGCATAACAAAATCGGACTTGAAAGTGGATTTTCTCGTTAACATATTCTTTGCATTTAAAATCTTGTAGCATTCAGGAGACGATAAATGCTTCAAAAACTCAATGAAACGCGAACACGAATAAGGAAAAACAGAAAACTTGTAATATACTGTATATATATGTATATATATATAGTTAATCTAATTGTTCTTATATATTCAAAACATTAAATTAAAGCTATAATGTTCAGCGCAGACAAGAATACGTCAATTATGGTAAACGTTTCTAGAAAACAACTAGACAATTATGAACAAAGAAAAATATTAAGCACATAATGATATTCTTAATGAAAGTAATAAATTCTAAAAATTAAAAAATACTAAACAATATTTATTAAGTCAAAGAACCCCGATCAATTTTGCCCTAGACTATTATGTTGTTATGAAGATGGCAAATGAATAAGAATTTTATATTTAAATTGTATACCCAATCGCACTATTGTTAGTTTAGATTAGGTTTGAAATTAGGGTAATCACCTCTGGCTTGTCTCATGACGGGACATAAATATCAAAGGGGGGATTCAAAATGAAAAATGTCTTCTTTATTAGTCATTACAAATATTTAGGTGTCAAACAATTAATTATAATATTAAAATATTGAAAATTATTAGTCATGGTTTATTTCAAAGGTATATTTTTGTTAGAAATGGCATCTTTCACAAGTTATTCAAAAGTAACAAATACTGGTTTATATCAGATTTAAGTTAAGTCAGAAAAGATTAATTCAATAACTTTGGTTTTAAATCACAGGTGTTCAAAACGTTAAACTGGGTTTTTAATCCCTTATCGTTTTAAAAACAAATTCAATGTTTGAATATGTAAGAAATATTTTTTTTAAACACATTTTTCAAAATGAAGGTTGAAAAACGGGACAATTAATTATCCCGTCAAGAGTTTTTGGTCTGACAGGATTTCTCTTTCATTTTTAAAGGACGGGACTGTTCCGTCAAAAACGGGACGGGTGATCACCCTATTTGTAATGATAGTAGTAGCAGCAATATTAGTAGTGATAGCAGTGTTAGTAGTGTTAGTGAAAGTCAAAGCAGAGAATGCTATTTCAATTTCCTTGCTCAATTTCCACACACACATCTTCGAGGAAGTGTGCGGGAATCTAGGATTGTATAGGTGGTTACAGACAAGGAATTTATGGCATATCTTCACCGGACAGCACAGAGATGAACTCTTGTGTCCATACACACATTTGAAGTGGGTGGACACAACTTTGGGAATAGCCAACTCAATACTATCATGAATGGCATTATAGCGTTGGCTATTTCCAGATGAGATCACATCTTCGTTCAGGTAAAAATACCTAACAAAAAACCTGTGACATGAGGAGCAAATGTTCATTTGTCGAGGGAAGCGTCAAGTTTATTTGAAGTATGGTAGATACCCATTTTCTCCAAAAACCTTTGATGTTTCCCTCGAACAAATGAGCGAAGTTCTTCTTTATTCGAGTCATTGAAGGCAAACTTCTGTCCGTTTCCTGGCTTACCTCTACATCCTGGACAAGACACTTTTTGGTCTTGTCCAGGACGTGAAGGCTCGCTCAGGTCCTTTCACCGGTCCAGGCCTGATCATCGAGTTGAGGCCCGGTGATTACCCCAACCCAACGCTGATCATCTGCCGAGGGAGATCTTCACCGATCGCATGTTGAGGCGGCTCCTGGGCCTTGGCGGCAGACCCAGAGTGGACCAAACGACTTCGCTTAGACGAACTCATAGTTATACTCAATATAATTATTGAACATACCTTACAATATTACGTTACTAAATGATTACTATATATAAACATATAGAAATGTAATATTGCAAGTTCAATATTCATTTTGATTATCATATACAAAACTTTAACTCGCTCTAGCGCAAAAACTACTCGATGGATTTTGTTGAGCCTAGCAGACAATTTTTTCCTTATAATGTCTAATTTAAAAATATGCAATAAAATTTCGGGTGAAGGTTATCCCAGAAACACATAAGGAGCGCGAAAACCTCTTTATTAAGTCAAATCTATATTAAGATTTTCACTTTTGGGTCAGCATCTTGGGATTATCTGATTTTCCATGTTTTTCAGTGGATATGGCACGCACAAACTTCAACCCACCTAGCGTTACCAACTCTGGGAATCAACCGGTACAGTCAGTATAAGTTAACCTTTGAGTTTCAGCAGAAAAGGGCCCAATGAGTAATACAACGTTATTTCTAGACATTTGGACCCTTTTATTTTGAGGAGACTCAGAGGTTAATTTATGCTGACTGTATAAGTCAATTACGGGACGTTTGGTAACGCTAACCCCACCTCTCATACAGTATCTCTTTGCATGCCAACAGATCATTCAAATAAATGAGTTTATACTCAGTTAGAATTAATAATTTATATATATTCAACTTCTGATGATAAATACATTCACTTGGAAACAAAACTTCTCGATTAGTAACTGAGAAAATGAATTTGAGGCATAGTTCATATTTTATTTGGAACCTACAAGCAATATTAGAATTAAAAATGAATTATAAAATATTTACTGTATGTAAAAATTTAGACAAAATTAAATTTCCGATCAATATCGTATTTTTATTCAAATTTTTATGATGACATAAAAATGAGTATTTCCTTCACTAAATGTCTTAATCAATAGTCAATGGGAAATTAAGATTTTAAGTGGCCAATTCTCGGAATATACTTGGAGTAAATTTTAAAATATGTAAGAAGTTTTTGCATTTAATGAGCTCATAAAACTATATAAATTGGACTTTATTGATATTTTTAAGTTTGAGAAACTATGACAATTACGATATATAATTACAAAGTCAACTAGTCAAATTTTTATAGTAATGGTTCTTAAAATAAATGTCTTGAGAAATAAACAGCTTTATTATAAAATTTTTTTATTGACAACTATTTTTCCAACAAACGATATTCATCTTACTTTCTATAAGGAATTGTAAAAAGCTACAATGTTACTCGAGTTTAGTTCTAAAATTCAAATGCTAATCATATAAATTAATTTACATAATGAAAAATAAAATACATGATTCGAAAAGCAGCGACTTGAGTGAATCAAAACTTTTACCTAGAGAGTTGATAATTGAAAATGCTGGAAACGATTTATACAAAATCGGTCTCTCATTGTTCCCGTTCGGCTCAGAGCCTAGAAAAAGAATTTACAATCCTACTCTTGTACTTATCGTTAACTTATTGATAATAATAAGAAGTTTAATCTCATTATCAATCAGTGATAACAACAGAAATGTATTTGTATTAATTGGAGATTTCACTTACTTTATGAACGCGAGATTTCATTTTAATATTGCTATAATTCTTCTCTGGTCACTAGGAACAACAAATCAATTAATTAATTTCTATCATTTTTATAATGATATCAAACCGATATACTTGAAGCCATTCATGATGATTTCAGGTTTGATCACACCTAAAAGTATTGGTCTCTCAAACAGAAAAGTTATCCTTAGATTGATTAAACGCTTGAAAATTCAATTGTTTATGTGCAAATTTTTATCACATACTATAAGTCCAGTAGCTTTTGTTTTATCTTTCACTCCAATAGTACTCAATTGTTCACTAAATGAAATTATAATCTACGGAATTCCTTGGAGTCTATTATATTCAGTTGGTATTAATTATTGCACTAATTTTATAGTTTATCAAACAACTTATTTTCATATAAATTGTTGTTATTTCAATATTAAGCTCTCACATATTAATAACGAAAAACTAAATTCAGAAACTAATACAAACAGTAAAAACTTGAAACTACTTATTCAAACTTTTCATGAGATTTATAATGAAATAAGAGAATATAATGACAATTATTGGTCAAAATTTTTATTCTGGATTCTAGTTCTATTTAATATGACTATCAATTTATGCTTCTCATTGGCGTTATTTGGAAATATAAGCTTTATTCTGAAGTTAAGTTTAGTATATGCCTCCTTTTGTAGTAGTATTTTGGTGATTGTTTTATTAAGTACCGCTTCTTCAGTCTTTTCTGAAGCCAATAAATCATATAAATTATTGAACAAACTTTATATCGATTGTTATAATCGAAGAATTAATAATTCCATTAAACTCAAGGTATGGTAAATTCTAGACTAGAATATTCTCGAATACTTCATAAAAATATTTATATTTTAAGTTATTATTTCTGATTGAGAGAATTGGTTATAAAAGAGTTGGATTTTATTGTTGGGAATTATTTATTTTCAACAATATTAGAGTCTTTGAAGTAAGTTATGTAATTGATTGAGTACTAACCTTAACAATATACGATTAATCTTTTTCTTCACTTTTGATCAGATATTAACCATGACCGCTGCAGTATTTTTGAAATTGGTTGATATTTCATTAAATTCTTAACTGTTAAAATATGATCACTCGATTATTACTGGAAAATTATTGAAAGCTTTAAGACTAGATTTCTAGTTTCAATTTAATAGTGAGGACATTCAATTCTTCAGTTATTGTAATTTACATGTGGAGGAGTAGTGTTCCCAGGTCTCTAGTTTTCAGCTTGATTCTCGAGTTATTGAGGTCTATCTCAGGCCTCAAGTTGGGTCATATAACTTGAGAATAGAATCTCAAGTTACAAATTTTGGCAAAAAACTCAATGCATATTATGCACTAAACTAATGTCACTTATGATAAGAAATCAATACTAACAATAATTGGTTAGTGCATAGAATTTGTTTATACACAGAATCTAATTATTAAAATAGCTTTGTGGAAATGTTTTGCATAAAAAGCTATGATTTGATAACAAATTATTTTAATGATAGCATCAATGAGTCGTTTGATTAACGTTATCAGTAAACAAATACTATTTTTGATTGATATAATTGTTGTTAAAATGAGTTCACCAAAGAAGAAAAAACTTTATTGGACTCGTTTTTTCGGTATTTATTGATTCGGTCTCCAAATATTGTAAAATATTGCCGGCGTTTGACTCAAAGAATCTGACAAAAGTTGTCGAAACAGTTCTCGCGATTCCTCTAGGGAATGAATTCGTAGAACGGGTTTTCAGCGGACTTAAGAAGGTTGGACCGACGAACGGAACCGAATGGACATAAATCTAATTAAAGCTGAGATTTGGGTCAGAAATAATTTTTCTCTTTCATGTCATGACTTCATTGATTTTATAAAGGATAACAAAAGTTGTATTACTGCAGCCAAATCACAGCAAAAATATAGATTTTCTAAATAATAGAATTTTGTTTTGTAAAACGTTTAATTAATAAACAGATTATTAGTTAAAATATGTTACATTGTTATTTATTTAATTTACTAATCTCAAGGCGAACTCAGGGCGAAAATTGGCATTTTTGCAAGTTCTCAAGTTTAGCGACAAAATGGCCTGAGAACACTATGGAGGAGTCCTTATAAATTTCTAATCTTCAGCAATATCTTCATATATAGAATAATTATTTTTCTTGATTTAAAATTCATTTAATCATCAGGTAACTCCCTGGTTAATGAAGTATATCTAGCAGAATAATTGGTGGTACTGTATTTGAAATTATTAGAATTAATTCCACAATTAGCTGGCTTAAAATATGTAACTCAATGTGCTCGGCAGATAAAATCTTGAGAGTAAAAAGTTTTGCTCAATGTTCAAATTGAAGTGTACAACACGTTATTCAGTGTACCACTACAAAGCTGTTCTCATACAAACTGATTACAAGCAAGATAAAAATTGAAAATGACCACTTCGGAGCTATAATCAGTTCAGTAATTTAAACAATTGGCCTATGGCTGCAGTATTGACCTTTCGTACACTGACTACGATATTCATTCAAATTTTGTTGGTTGTAAGACAATAAACGTTTCGAATTTTTAACACGAAATCTTTTAACCATCAGTCTTTTGGAGTAATCAATCTCTTTCCAAAGTATTTTACTAAATAAGACATCTTTCAATAATTCAGATTTTAAAAGTAATTATTTAATTCTATTATTAACCTATTATTAATAATAAATGCTTGTTCAACTAAATTCTAAGAACTACAAAACATGTTTACTCACGTGAATCCAAGGATTTTGATACGGACTCTGTCCGTGGTTACCGTCCTGAGACACTTGATTTTCGGGGGTACTCAGAAGCCTGTGGATCAAAACCATTTAACAATTTTATACAATAGGCGTCTCGCTCCGTAACCAACGGCGGTGATGAAGTACCGAACACGAGGCTTCAATAAACGGCAATTAAACCACGAAAAGCTATTTTATCAATTCAATGAGAATTATACCAATTTAAAATTAATTCGTATTGTGCTGTTTGTAATGAATTCAAATAGTGTAGGAATTTTTAAGTCATTATATATCGATGTATAGTCTTATAATTTAAAAATTTAAGAAATTACATTAATCTAATCTTCTAATCGAAATTATGTAGATTGGTAATGTCATCAGCAGAGTCGAGACTTTTCGGACTAAAAAATTGACAAATTCCGGACTAAATATTAATAAATTCCTGTAAATTCCGGAAAATTTATTTAAATGATAGAAAATATACATTCACTTTTAGAGAATAGAATAGAGATGAATAAAAAAGACACTCAAATGAAAGAAAAGTACTGAATAAACTAATACTAAATTAGTTATGAACCTGTTTGTAAACTTAAGGCTACTTATTTCTTAAAATATGTGTATGGATTAACCATATCTGACAATAAATATTTTAACCCTAAGACTTAAATACATATGAATTCATTAAAAGTATTTTTCCAGATTAAAATTGAAAATTCCGGAATTCTGCAGAGATATCGAAGATTCCGGATTTTTCCGGAGCGTAGAAATTGAAGATTTTCTTAATATTAGTTAGTTGATGTTTCTTAAGTCTTTTTTCATTCGATTTGTGTGTATTGAAAAATTCCGGACGATCCCGGAAAGTCTCGACTCTGGTCATCAGCATTAATCAGAAGACAGAAGGACCACGACTTATTAGTACAAAGAGGATTTATTTTTCTAGTGGGTAAAGTAAAGAATTAGCCTTATTGGAAGTGTACTCAATATAGAAAGAATGCATAGCTAGGCGTATAACTTCTAATGATAAATTGAAAGAACTACTTGCCATAGCCATGTTTCTGATTCAATGACATTAAAAGCTTGGGAGCTTATCTCGAATATGAAAGTAAACGCTGTTTCGACACACATCAAATTTTGCAGTCTACACATCTAACGTTTGTAGTGCCACTGCGGGCCAATTATCATCATTATCAAGAATGAAACGGATAATACATCGTTATAGATAAATAATCCAAACTCTGGCTTCGAACTCGTCAAGCTTGATTGAGTTAACTCTACCTATAGAATATGTTCAAACATCTAAAGGTGTTGCTTTCCTTGTGCAAGATAGCGGACCTTCAAATGATAGAATAATGACATTTACAACAATAAATTTGGATCTCATGTTTCAAAGACCTCATTGACTCGCAGATGGGACGTTCAAAATGACTCGTCTTATTCAGCAAGGATTACACCATTGATTCAGCGAAAAATCACAAAGTTATCCTTACTAAAGCCAAACAGACTAGAAGCTTCCTTTAACAGAGTTTTTAATACTCTGAAAAACTTGAACCAAAATCTTAATCCAAATTCATTTATGACTGCTTTGGGCAGGCTTCACTAAAACATTCCATAGAGTATTTCTTAATACTAATCAAAGACGGTGTTTATTCCGCCTTAGTCAATATATTTGACGACAAATCCAGCTATATAGTACTTCTCTTGAAAGATATACGAATGGACATGACTTTACATTTGAAATCAAATGTCTAGCAAGTTTAGTACTCGTTCTAGTTAATGATATTATTTAATCATTTGGAACAATGACTGGTTTAGCATATTACATCACAAAAATAACGATTTGAGACCTTTTACAGCTTTGGAGATCCATGAATAGAAAGGCATACAAGAAGAACCAAATACAAAATCCAATATACTCTCAAATCTTTGGAACTGCCATGAGCAGCTCTTAATGACTTTCCAAAAAAGACTAAAAATTCTAGACAGAAAGCTGGCATAATCATTCCAATAGAATATTTAGTGCGTCTTATACATTGATCTGGAAGTTCATCGATGGTTTTGAAGAAGAACAATGTTAGAGTGAACTCGAAATTAAGCATTTGATAGTAGACCGATAACTAGCTCCAGGAAATTGTATCTATAGAGATACGGCTCAGGACATTAAGTCTATCGTAATGGAATATGCAAAAATACTATTAATTTAACATTTACGAGTAGCTGCTCATAACTTTAATTTACAGGTTTAATTTTAATTTTTTATTTTGCTTATCCATGTAACTTTGTATTGAAATTAAATATGTAAAGGAATAGAATTTAAGATTATTTTTTATTTATTAAAGGATAGTTCAATTAACATTTTTATGTCAATTACAGTTTGGCCTGGAAATAGATTTTCACGAGTTTATGGATTTATCTTAAATTAAGAGTTAATTTGAGAAAAGGTTTCAAGTATTGACTTATAGGAATTAAAATAGCAAGGCATTAAAACTTTTAAAGTGGCCAGAAGTCTGACGCTTTCTGGCCAATAACCTGTTTTATTGTATTTCTTACTCTTTATGTACAAAATTTAATCAAATGTATCATCAGTTTTATTTTAAAAAGCAAATAGTAAACTTCGAATAAAATATACTTTTTATAGCTAAACACAATAGCTTCACAAATATATAATTGTTCAAAAAGTTTAAAATATGTCAATTTTAAACATAAAACTTTTTATATTAAGAGCAGATTTAATACTAAATTCTGCAATTCAAATATAGTTAAATAAGTTTGATCTATTTCTAGGATTCCAGAATGAGGGTGTTCCAAAGGTTTCACTCTCATGTGCAGTATATCGTTGAACTCATATAAATGAACTAAGTTCATCGATGCCACACTTGACCCAGTCACGTGACCTTCAACCTGCCCCCATCAGCCCCACCATCACATATATTATATCGTTTGAAAGATCTTGAGGAGCAGATCAACTTTATCTCTGGGCACAATACGCTGTTTCGTACGAGAAAGCTGCTATAGGGTAAAACTGTATCCTCACATATTAACAGGTAACAATAATATAGCCATTAATCTATACTAAATCGGCCGTGCTTAATTTAAATATCCCTCACAGTTTTCATAATTGAAAGAATATGGCTTAGTTCTGGTGGGAGGATTGAGTATGTCATCATTAAAAACAAAACGGAGGCCAGACCCAGGATTGAGAACGGGCTTGGTAAGGTAGTCAGCAGACTCCTCAGAGCTAACAATACCTCCTAGCTTTTATATATGTCAACATGTTTAGGAAAGTGGGTTTTCATCTTACGCGACCTGGGGGAATTGTAAGATATAAATTAATCCTCACTTAGCCTAAAATTAGTGATTTTTTTATCTTGTATACTATGAATTGTGATTTCAAAAGTTTTACAAAAACTTATAATCGATAAATATATTTTGTTTGACTTAGATAGGAAAAGCTATGTAAGTATAGTTATCAGAGAATCACTAAATTAAGTGAGTTGCTACAAAAAATTTTTGCTATTCTTGTAAATTAAATCTGAAACAAAGCCTTCTCCGAAAGCGTTTCTTTTCCTACACATCAGACCAGACCTAAAGCAGTCAATTTTGCAGATTGTTTGAAACTGAATATCTATATTTTAAAACCGGACATAAGGTCACTCATATGGTCAACCAAATGAATTATCTAATTCCTACATAAATAACAAGAGTGAGCGATATCTACATGAAACAAATAATCTCAAGATTGATATTCAACTAAACTAATTTCAATTGAGATGAGACGGTTTAATATCCAACTTATTTTTTCGAATGATTGGCTTTTCAATTTTCACAACAATGGCACAACAGGTCACCATTGATTGAAATTTGAGAAAGTATAAATGAATATTATTTCTGAATAGCCTTGCGTTTAATTATAAAATAATAAAGTATACAGTAAGACCTATACACATAAGTTTTATTTTCATTCAACTATTCAACTCCTATCTAGCGGTAGTCTAACCTAACCTAATCTTAATTAAGGCTCAAATAAACTAATTATAAAACCTATTAATCTATCTGTAAGCATATTTAAGCCATAGAGTAATAAATATTGACTCTTCTATCGAATTTATTATTACTCTATCTACTCAGAAATCGGTGTCACGTGAATTTTATAAAAGCCAATTCATCTCATCGAGTACCATCGAGTTAACTTCAACCTCGAGTTTTATATTCACTTGTATATTCAGTAAATATCAACCGAATTTTTTCTATTAGAACTCTGATTCAAAAATTGTTAATGCACTTTCAAATTCTGGAAAAATACAGAAAAAACTTCTTAAAATATGTCAGAATATAGTATTAGTTATAATATAGTTACAGTATTAGTTATATAATCTCAGTCATTTATTATGTTCAAAATTGTTTTAAGATGTTTTCTAGAAGTAAAATTGAATTTACTCAAAAGTCAATCATAATAAGGTTTCATAACTTTGTCACAGTTCTCGTGATAGGGGTCAACCAAAACATTACCAAATTTCATCGGATTCAATTCCATAACTTTCGGTGTAAGCGAGCTTGTTTTTGTCTCGATGAACGCCGGCCAACTTTTTACAACAGTCCCCATCAAATTAGTTACTGAATGTGACAATGGATTTCTATAATGTTCAAGAAGATTTTTAAGAAAACATGAATAACCTATGTGAAATATTCTCATATTTAAAAGGCAATTTGTTGATATATATTGTTAATATTTTCAGAAAAAATTGTGTTAAATGTAGAAAACTAGAATATATGAAACTGTTTCGACTAAAGTCAATAATCTTATCCGAAAGATAACTTTCCATTGAAGTTTGGAAACTTTCATATTTTGATTGGTTTAATATACAAGGAGTACTAGTTAAGTATTGAGAATCTGATATTTAGATTAGTTGTAATGAACTCCAAGCTTATAATTATTAAATATAGCATAATATGGGCTTACATAATAAGTATTGTTGATATAGCCATGAAAATTCAGGAAATATTTAAAGTTCAAACAGAACTACTTTGCACTTTTGATATTATAATGGCCGAGTTAACAAGGCGTGATTTTCGTGTTATAATTTTACATTTTTAAAAAAAGGCTCATGAAAGCTGGTTCAAACGTATGAAAAAGTGTATAGAAAACCAGGGAGAGTACTTCGAAAAAAAATTCTTAATATAATGTATTTAACTCTTGAATAAATTGCTTATTCTCAAAACTTAACTAGTACTCCTTGTATATTAGATTGTAAATATATACCCAGTCTTAGCGAAGTCAGTCAACATTTGGGTAACCATCAAGCTGTACTTATAATCAGTCTCATTAAAAGAAGATCTTTGAACCATTGGTGTTCCCATCATGAATGGCATGTCATCCACGTGACATACACCCATCCAGTCCTGATTACATCCACTATGTCTACTCTTATAAGTTGATACATAAAAGAATGTCTTATCAGAAGCAGATGCTTTAGCATATTCTTTGGCAAAATAATAAGTCGGACATAAGATAATTCGATCGGAAAAAATGTCAGTAAATCGTTGACGTAAAACCTTTTGATTGCTTTCATCAATATGTGATATATAGAAGTCATAAACTGATTGGCCAATTTTAGGATTTTTATCGAATAGTGAAAGTATTTTAACCTTGAGCTCATCTTTTGTGATATGAATTGATATGTTTAAAAGTTTCGGGAGATTGTTAACTGCCCAATTCACTCCTTCCATACCTGTAGTGCCAGCTATTAATTCTATGCCTGGACAATAAATGATAAAATACGTAAATAAGATTTATGCATCAAATAATATTTTATACGTTGTTTAAAAATACTTTACAAGATCGGTCTATATAATGATTTTAAATTGAGTTTGTCTCTAATTTGTATCACATTTCAATTTTGTTCTGTGAAAGCGCTATCAAGAATGAACATTTTGGCCATAAGAATTATGAAATATCCTTGACTGTTCTTTTAAAATAAGTTTTTGAATTTCGAACTTGAATTTTCAGTAGCTTTTAAAGGATCCCTAACTTTTCATGAATAAAACTAGTTTTGGCTTCACTTTCCACAAAAAATTAAAATTCGTTCCAAACAAAATTAATTTGTTTGAAATTAGAATATTCTATAAATGAGACATGAACCAATACCTGGATTAACTTTTTCTGCATAAGAGCTTCCTCAATACCGAACGGCACAACCCCAGCATCGTCACCATATGTGAGTGCTGATTCAACCTTGTTGTGTTTTATTATATCTTCTGCGCTAACATTCCTCATGCAATTCAGCCATTCATTGCCATGTCCACAACCAAGTGATTCTGACATTATTTTAGAATGAGCCAAATGTGTAGCTTTATCTGAATTGATAAAGTTTTTAAAATAATAGCCTCCACTTATCATAATAGCCCTTTTAAATAAGTTTTTCGCAAGTGGAGAAACAATTAATATACTGACAGACCAACTGCCAGCGCTCAGACCAAAAATAGTGATCTCATTAGGATTCCCGCCGAATAATTCAATGTTATCTTTTACCCAATGCAATCCCATAATCTGATCTAAAATTCCTACATTTCCTGGAGCTGAAGAATCACCTCCATATAGGAATCCAAATGGACCCAATCGGTAGTTTATACTGACCTATGTTTGAAAGTTTAAATTTTACAAAAATTTGTCAAATATAGAATTTAACACTGAATAAGAGCATGGAAACAATACTAATTATTGCTTAAAACAAGTGCTATGTTTATATAAAATTACTTTTTCTCATCGAAAAAATTCTAGTTTAGTGTCATTTGTTAGAAAATTGACTAATTTAATTTATTATTTGCAAGAAATTTCAGATTATTTTTATTTTTTCAATGCTGAGGGTAAAGTTTCTTAAGCAACTCAACCTAATTTTTTCATCTTGATCAAGATTTTTCAAATAATAAGTAACGACTCAATGACGTCTCGTGAAACTTCATAGTTATCAAGTTTATGACTTTTTATCGCTATACTCACTACAACTACTCCTTCAGATGCGAGAACAGTTCCATCGAACCCATTAAAGCTATATCCATCTCCAGCCCCCAATCCTCCACCATGAATCCAGAACATGACTGGACGTAGTGTATTATCACCATTCTTTCTTTCCTCACTATAAATATTTAAGAATAAACAGTCTTCACTCATTTTATACTTTGAAGAACCTTGGAAACAGCTATTCTTGAAATGTGTTGCATCATAAGTGCTGTTCCACGGATTTACAGCTTTTGTTTTTCCGAATCGATTGCTACCAATCGGTGGCTCGGCATATGGTATACCAAGAAATTTGTTTATGACTTTATTGTTGAGAGTAACTGAAAGTCCATTAACTGGTCCAGATTTTGTCTGAACTATAGTACAATTAATTGTTAAAAAACTCTGAGCTAAAATGATTGTTACTAAGTTGACCAAAATAAGCTTATTGTTCATTTTTAATTAATTAAAGAATGTAAAATGGGAGCACACATTAATAATTTAATGGTATATTCAAACAAATAGTTTCAATAGTGAGTAAATGTGATGAGAATTCTTGTATTCAACAACTCCTTAGATAAGTTGCTGATTAGATATAAACTTGAATTCAGTAAAAAAAATGTGTATTTTCCCATTACTTGTCATAAGATTGAAGTGGAGTTTTAGATACTTGTTTCCTATTTAAATTTAATTTTCATTTCTTAATTATTTAATTATAACATCACTTATGAGATTTGAGACTACGATTTCCACTTAAGCATGAAGGCGACTGAAAATTAATTGCACATTCAAATTCGTTAATTGAAAACGGATATAAAAATTGATATTTTGGATTATATAACGTAGTTCCCTCCAAACGACTTGACAACTCCCCAACGCTCTGGTAGTATTGATATTCAAATGGCAGTATTTTGTAAGTGAATTTCACGAATAACCTCATAATAAGTAACTTCCAAGTTAAGATCATTGGAAAATATTTTACCCTTATTAGGCCTCTTAATTCTAGTGATGCGGTCGTAATCATAGGGATTCAAATCAGGGACATAAGGGGGTGCTTTAATCTCTTCCATCGATGTCTAGTCAAAAACACTTGAAATTTTGATGCTTATGTGGTCTTACATTATCATTAGGGTGACCACCTCCGGCTTGACTCATGACGGGACAAAAATATCAAAGGGGGGACCCTTACATTTTTAAAAAGAAAAATGCCTCATTTATTAGTCATCACAAATATTTAGGTGTTAAACAATACTTTCTAATATTAAAACGTTGAAAATTATTAGTCATGGTTGATTTCAAAAGTACATTCTTCCTTGTAAATGGCATATTTCAAAGGTTATTCAAAGTAAGAAATACTGGTTTATATAAGGTACGTCAAGGCAGAAAAGATTGACTCATTAACTATTTATTTTAAACCATAGATGCTCAAAACATTGAACTGAATTTCTTAATCCCTTATCATTTGTAAAATAAATTCAATGTTTGAGAAATATTTTCTAAGCATATTTTTCAAAATGAAAATTGAAAAACAGGACAACTAATTACCCCATCGAGAGTTTTTGGTCTGATGGGATTTCTCTCTTTTATCTTTAAACAGACGGGACTGTCCCGTCAAAAACGAGAAGGGTGGTCACCCTAATTATCATGTAATATTATAAGATGTCGAATCAGTGTTTCTGTGTATAAGGAAGCGATACTCATAAAAGCTGAACATGTATATCTTTGTTTACAGTTTAATATTTTGAAAGAATTTGATAATCCCGTTCCTGATTCTGATAAAAAATCTTATCCGTCTCCACTCTCTGAGCATTGCTTTTACTTTCCATGACCTAAAATTAAATTTAAATGTATTTACATAAATTTTAAAATTTTGATTTTTTGAAAGTCAAACATACGGCTCCTCTCTGGGATATCAACATCCTTTCGTTCGTGAAACATCCTGAGAGTCATAACATTTTACTCACCTTTGATCGGTAGTTATAATTTTATTTATGAACTTGAGATTATGGTCGTATCTTTCAAGGTATTCCTTTGATAAAAACTAATTCTTCTATGATCCAACATGTTTGTTCATCCAAAAGTTGTCCAAGTGAATGTTGATGTCCTTCATTTATAGTAACACAAGGTCTCCCACTGCGTGGCTCATCCTGGCATGATGTATGCTCTTTGTTCCAGAATTGGTGGCAAAAATTACATATCTGTATTATCTTAATTGCATTTCGATCGACTATTTTAGTTAGTATTTTGGAAAATTAAAAGACTGTAGAGCCGGTAATATATGGCACTTTAAAAAGCTCTCTGTTCTTCATTGTAACACTGGCCGGAAGTGGATAAGTATAAGGGCTATTACTATATGACTAATATTAAGCAGTAAAATCAAAGTGGTTTGCATCATGAAGCAGAAAATTAACAGATGCGTAACAATTCGCAATAGATATATTTTTTAATATATTCATTGATAAGGTGTGAATATATGATTACTCTTCAAAGAGAACAACCAAACAGAGGCTCCTATTGGCTTTATATAAGTACACTACTTATTTAAGGTTAATACTGTAGATTATGTTGTTTAGTATGTAAAACTAATACAATATTAATAATGCTAAGGGAAAAAAGCAATCAATAACTAATTTTCTTACTCAGCGATTTTTTCATTTTTACGTCACTGATAACTGTTTGCTTACCCGTTTAAAAGACAATCGATATAAGAGAACACAACATGGTTTCAATAGCTTAATTTAGAAGAGGGCTTAAGTTCTAACTTTTTGGATAACTGATATAATTCTCATTTATATCAAATAAAACTTTTACTTTATTACTGTCTTAAATTACAAGATGGAAACTATTGCTTCTGATTGTCGCCCAACAACTATAAAATTAACGGATTGCGATTCGCTTTTAATTGGGATAGGAAGCAAATCGAGTCAGGATTGAGTTTTACAGCCAAAGACGATGATATATTCTTATCGTCATATCAGAAATCAGGATCAACATGGCTCAGACAAATTGCATACCTTATTATAAATTATGGTATCCCACCTGAACATATGGACGACACGCTGAAGTCATTTCCAATTTTGGAATATGGCTCCAAATCCGTTGAAAAAAGAGAAAATAATTTATTTCATTACGTTTTACTTCAATAAAGGTGTTATTACTGACGTGTAGAAAAAGTTCAACGTTGAAGTTCAATATTTTTATTTAAGAAGTATTTAAGGGTCACTGGGGTGTAGTGGTCAGCGAGTCGAACCTTGGGGTGGAGGTCCCAGGTTCGAACCTCGTGGTCGCTATACTTCTTTGACTGCGACATGCTGGCCCCATGTCCTCGGTTATAACCGCCTTTGGCCCGATGTGCATGCCCCGCCCGACCGCCTCGAAAAACTCACTATGTAAATGGGGCTCGAGTGAGTCTCCCTAAGGGGAGTTGGGCTCGCGTTAGTCTCCCGAAAGGGAGGGAAACGCACGAAAACGAACGAACGAAGTATTTAATTTGCTTTATATAAATTAAACTAGTCGAACAATTTCGGAGTAAACTTTAAGATCTTAATCAGTGAAATAATGAAAATGTGTATAACCTGACTCTTGATGCACTATTGTACAGCCTACCTTTCTTGCAGAAGACAAACTTATAGTGGGCCGCTTCTACGTCAAAATGTCGCCGGTAAAATATGTTGCCGTCGAAAATGTCGCCATATAAAATTTCACACAAAAACGGTCCAATTTAAGACTATTGATATATGCATTCCAAGTAAAATTAACAAGAGTAAAATAGCTTTAAAACTATTTTATTAGAACAAGTTCATTTTTCATCTAATTATAGTAATAAAATGAAATATACTAATTTGCAGAAAATGACTGATGGAATACATGAATCAGAGTATGATCTGGGCCTTCTTAGCAAGGAAACTCATTCATAAGTAGGTAATGGAAAATTAGTGATTGAAGCTTTTCAACTATAAACTAATTAAACATTGGTTTGATAAGAGACTATTCACAAATATGTTCTTTTTCAATCTTATTTTCGCTAAATTTTTTATCATCAGGATAAAATGACACTGACGACATTTTTTGTATAGCGCAATTTTTGAAGGCGAAATTTTTACATAAAAGCTGGTGGACCACTGTTTATAGTGAACATTCTTTCGCTGCACAAAGCACTCATTCGCTTTTAGTCACTGTTAGTCGCTTTTAGTGCAGCTTTAGGTCGTACTGATTCGTTCACTGTAAAGAGATTTGATTGTATAACTCAAGTTTCTGTTTAATAGTACATAATGTTGCTTTTCAATGCTTAAAATAATGAAATTTTATTGATTTTTCAGAACCCGGCATTATAAGGACTCATCTACCCTTTCATTTACAACCCTATAACCCGAAAGCTAAATATATTTTCATTCAGAGAAATCCGAAAGATGTAATCGTCTCTCTTTATTATCACATCATATGCCAACCGACGTATCATTATGACGCAGATTTTCATCATTTCTTCCAACTATGGCTTGAAGGAGAGTTCGTTTATGAGGACTACTTCGAATTCATAAACTCTTGGTGGAACCATCACGGAGAAAGCAATTTCTTATTTTTGTTTTATGAAGATCTCAAGAGGGATACAAGTGGAGAAATTCTGAAATTAGCAAACTTTTTGGGTGAAGAGTACATGGACAAACTATGCGCTAATAATGAAGAATGTTTGAATAATATTTTGGAGTATAGTTCATTTGACTACATGAGAAACAAACAGAAAGGTTTGTCAAATCGTTACGTTAGGAAAGGTATTGTCGGCGACTGGAGAAGCCACTTCACTGAGGAAGAAAGTATTCAAATCGATAACCTGATTAGAGACAATTGGAGTGGAACTGGTCTAGAAAATTACTGGATCAATGAATTGAAGTGGAATTAAGGGTTGAAAGATATATTGTAATAATAAAAATTTGTCTTTGCAACTGCTCATTGATTAAACTATAAGTTGATAACTTCATTTTTATTGCTTTTTTCATTGAACAAAGTAAGTTAAAAAAATGTTTACTCCCAGTAAACGAAAATTCAGGAATGATTAAGTTATTGTATAGAATCTGTGATCTCTAAATGATCATTATAGCTGGAATACTTTTCAATAATGAATTGTGTCGAAAAAGATTCATGAGCGGTTGATACGTCTTAATGAACCTTAAAATTGGTACACTTCCGCTCAAAGCAGTTCTTTTTAGTCCAATAATCCATATATTTCAATATATGTCGCAAAACAAGCTGAGAATCAGAAGCCACTTGCTTTGTCTATCTCGAGAAATAGAACTGATGAATAGTATCTCATTTTGATTTTTATGACTAATTACTGATATTTTATCTGAAATTTCATTCTTTTATATGGTTTTATTTATGAAAATTTTTCTTATTAAGGCTTGACTTATTCTGTAATTCAGGGTTTGTGTTTAAATGGATTAACGATGAAACCAATGAGCTCATCAAAAAAATGATTCATAAATTTTTAGGTGTGTTTTGCAATCATTTGATGAGACAATCAGTACTGAAGATAGTGTTAATATCAATGAATCAATTACTTTCAAGTTATCAGCTATGGAATCAATTTTGAAAATAACATTATCATTCCTTTTATTTGGTTTATCGATTTTAATTATTGAATTGTTAACTGATAAATATTTAAATTAAAGTTAAGACCGTATTGATTACTTAATATGAAAATTTTCAAATGTTATGATAGCATTGATTACAACCTGTATTACAACTGACTTTTGCTTAAGTAGTTAAATCTTTTTCTTCAATGAATTCGCTAACATATGCGTTAATAAGAAAAATCTCATGAATAACACGTATGTCTGCAATATTAAGAGAACTAATTAAGGAATTATCAATGAAAAAATTCATTAAACTTCACCTTAAATGCAATATTTGGCGTCAGAACGAACTGATCTGCACATGAAAATCCTATAACACGTTTTCTGTCGCTAACTCTTTCCAAAGCATTCATCAACTAAACAATACGAAATTCAAATTGACTATAAAATAAAATTATTTTTGAATACCTTTATTTTGTGTTTAGTATTGAGTATTGACATCATGTTTACATAGAAATTATGCAAATATTTTTAAGATTTGATCGACTCCTTATAGATAGATACTATTATCGTGATTAGTATTAGATGTAATCCTATACATAGACTAAAAACTGAAAGTAGTGCCGATAAAATTGCAAGATTCGATTCCTCGAACAAGATCTGTTGCATTAACATTAGGTTAATAGGTATTAAAGTGTAATTGATTGCAAAATAATATTTTTTCCAGAATTCGTTATAAGAAACAATTTGATTGATGATCGTGTTGTGTTGTTCAGTAATAAAATTGATTAGTTTCAATTCAACGAAGGTTTTATCACTTGATTTCTTAATAAGATAGCTATTGAATAGTTTGAATTTCACTTTGCAATAAAAGCAAACAATGAAGAAGTAGAAAAGCTATACGATAGTATTGTGAGTATTGTAAAACCAATCGATACATACAATAATGCGCTTAAAATTCCATATTTCAACATATCTAACAGATCATGAGAAATAATAATGACTATAACCGACATCAAAGTCAAGAATAATGTTGGCAAATAGATAGTTGTTTTGACCAAATTTCTTATTATTCTTATCTTTTTGACAAATGTCTCAGCAAAATTCTGACCAAAAATCTTCATTTCATCCATAGCTTGAGATCCTTTCAAGAACTGAATTATTTCAAGCCATTGCATATGATTACTACAATTGAAATTTAGAACAATGGCAATAACCAAAATCATGGCCAAAACTATTTCCGAGCGATGAAATTGTGTGGTTCCGCCGATATTTTGAACAATATTCAGATAACCGTTGGGAACTTTTCCATCAACAGAAACTGTTAAATAAATCATGTATCGAATCAGATTGAATGATATCCAGATGATCTGAGCATAAGATATATAAAATGGGGTTCTTTCATATGTTCCACGACTCGAATAGTTGTTGATAACAGATCTTTCAATGAGTCCATGTTTATAGAGCTGTAAATCGATATCATTTATGATCAAGTGTTGACTTAAAAACATAGATTCATCATTGAATTCACTTTTGTTCGTAGTATTTTCCATACTTTACTGAAGTGTTTTGCATTAAATTTTCGAATACTACTGAAAATGGAACTTTAAATACAAGTTTGAATATTTGGAATGTCTTCAACTATCGCTCAATTACCTCAAAATGTCAATTGCCTTATGATGATTAGGTTGCTGAGCAACAGCTAAAAACCTAAAAATATATAGTTTTAGCACTATTACCATTAATACTTAATGTCTAATATTATCTAGATTAACTGGCGATAATGAAGACAAAGATTGAAATTATGGGACAATGTTTCTCATGGTCTGTAAGTTCTTAACTCACTTCAAATAGAATATATCTATGGGTCTATATTCAATTTTTCTTATTTTCAACTTGCAATATTGTTTAAATTCAAAGTTAATAGAATAGTGTTTATACGTCAACGATAGATAATTATTTTAAACTATAATAAATAAACGTTTATAAGAATGAAATATTAATTTGATTACAACATGAAAATCTTTTGAAGTTAATTAATGAAAACTTAAGGAGTTAAAATCAATTAAGCTCAAAACAGATTCAAATAACATAATTTGAAATAATATAGATTCTGTTCATATAATTTCATTCATTCTCATATAATATATTACCGGTCAGATATAATTGGATTATTTATACTTATCCTAACTGATTAAATTTGATATCTTATTGCATACAATAAAGTGCTGAACTTCTATTAAAGTTTTGAAAAAATAAAAGATAACTTTAGAAACACAGTCTGATCCGGTTATAGGTAATTCGTCAGCGAGTAGAAGATAGGTTGCCTATAACTAGGGTTGTCTATATCCAAACTCTTTAACACATTGGCTGGTGCTTAAGAAATCACTTGGCAACAATCGAATTTGCCTATAGCCGAGTTGCCAATGGCCGGGTCAGACTGTAATATGTTTCTTTGTTAATCTATAATTCATACTAAACTTCTATAGATATTTCTAGAAATATGCCTTTAATTGTAGAGCCTTTATTATTCTCGTTAAGAATACATAGTTTTATACGAAGTCTGAGCCTTAGCTTATATGTTAAGTCACTATTTAAAGCATAAAATTCTGGATTAGTACAAATTTCAAGGGTCTATCTCTTTGGGAAACCTGGTTTCGATTTAACGGGATCAACACTTCATGATTTTGAGTCAAACAAATCCTGAATGCTCAATAAGATGAATTTATAATCACTTTTAAATCAGGATCTCCGATTTACTGTATTGTCTAATTTAATAATAGCACTTATTCTGAAAATTTCGAATTTTACACTTTAGTTGAATAATGAAAATGTCATTTAAATCTATTTACTGACTTAGAAATTTTAATTTCATCAAAATAGCTCTAATTTTCATTAATTCCAGACTAACTAAGATGTCTTTCGTTTAAAATTATATTATTTTTTATTGAGTTTATAAAACATCAAGTAATTTGGAACAAATAGAAGTCATTCAATTTTTAGATATTTTTCGATTTAACAAGTTATTTCATTATCTTTACTATTCGTGAAAATAACATAAATACCGAAAAAAAGATTCCATTGAAAAATCTTTCTTTGATCAGAACGTTACTATTTTAGATCAATAAGACTGATATCTAGAGATATACCAGCATTTCAACGCAAGATCTTAGAATCGAGTATTTAGCTCAAACTTGAGCTTGAGCTAGAAGTTCACGTGAATGAGCCTTAGTTCGAGCTCAGCTTGTAGTGCATCAGCTTTGCTTGTAGTGCTAACCTAACCTCTATGAAATGGACAAGCCTCAAGAACCAGCTTAAGCTTTTGTACAGTCTTGGAATTCTGTTTCGAGACACCGTATGCCACCCTTCATAAAATCCTCAGTCAAATAATATGCACTTTACTGACCAATTCATATTAAGCCCTCAATTGGGTACCCACTTTTGAATCTTTGGGCGAGTATCTCTCAATTCATTGAGTAGCACTTCAAAGTTGTATTTCTCTCAATACATGCGCAAAGCATCTATATTTTATGAACAAATTCATAAACAATATACTGATTAATTACAGTAAACAATTACCACAAACACACTAACACACGAAGACATCTATATATTTGAGAGAATGGAAAAGCCAAATATGTCCAAAGATTTATATCATCTAATCTAAGTATCGAGGCTTACGCTGAAGAACTCAACTCAAGACTAGAGAAACTAGCATAAAGCTGAGCAGGTGATGTCAAAAAGTTTCTATATAATCAAAAAATACTTATGATTACAGCATTGTGTTTTACTTTTAAAACGTTTTTAGCTATAAATGTTAAAAGTCGTAAAAAGACAAAAATTACTAACTGTCTTTAGTCTTTTATCGACTTTTTGGCATTTTATTGACTATTTCGATCCTCAATTCTAATATATATAGATACGTAGAAATACTCTAATAATGCAATAAGAAATATTTCTAATGTATCATTTTAATTAAAAATGGATCAATTAATCACTTGAAATATACCAAAAGACAAAATACTTAAAGAAGCCCGATCAATTTTGTCCTAATCTCTTACATTGTTATTGAGATGGCCAATGAATAATAATTTTATCTTGAAATTGCATATTCAATCGTACTATTTTTTGAGTTGTGTTAGGCTAGATTAATTTAGGTTAGGTGAGATTAAGTTAGTAATGTTAGTAGCATTAGTAATATTAGTAGTGATAGCAATGTCAGTGGTGTTAGTGAAAGCCAAAGCCGAGCAGTGCTCTTGTTCCTACTCCATTTCCACACACACATTATCGAGGAAGTGTGCCTTACCTTACAATATTACATTACTATAAGATTACTATATATAAACATATAGAAATTTGATATTTTAATGTAAGTTCAATATTCATATTGAGTGTCAAATACGAAACTTAAACTCCCTCTAGCGCAAAAACCTACCCAATGGATTTTGTTAAGCCCAGTGGACAATTTTTCCCTTATATTGTCTACTTTAAAAATATGCAATAAGATTTCGGGTGAAAGTTATCCCAGGAACCCATAGGAGCGCGCAAACTTCTTTAATAAATATATCAATGAATACTAACTATTTGAAATTCTTTTATAGATGCTTAATTGATATTTCTCTTAGTTGTATCTAACTTTAATACGTCGATATTTTCCAACCTTTTCAACTTTTCCAATCGACTTCTTTCAATGTTCGACTTATGATGAAAAGTTTGAAACAAATCTTTTCTTATTGGAATATCCGTTATGAATATTTTAAATGTTCCTCTATAGCCTAATTTAATAGATTTTGATGCTATTAAGTTCACATTAATTTGGGTAGAAACTCATGAAATAGTCAATATATTGATAAAGTGAATAAATATGTTTAATGTGATAGTTCTTCACTTCAGATCAAGTACACATCACGCTATGAATAGAATGATCGATATTTTATGTTAATTACTTAGAGTTAGGGTGACCACCTCTGACTTGTCTCACGACCGGACAAAAATATCAAAGGAGGACCTTTACATTTTTGAAATGAAAAATGCCACTTTTATTAGTCATTACAAATATTTAAGTGCCAACTAATGCATTCTAATATTAAAACATTGAAAATTATTAGTCATGGTTGATTTCGAAGATAAATTTTTTGTTAATAAATGACATCTTTCAAAAGTTATTCAAAGTAAAAAATAATGGTTTATTTCAGATATGTTAAGACAGAAAAGATTATTTCATTAACTTTTGGTTTTAAACCACAGGTGTTCAAAACATTAAAGTGGGTTGCTTAATCCCTCATCATTTGTAAAAAAATCAATGTTTGAATTTCTAAATATTTTCTAAACGCATTTTTCAAAATATAAGTTGAAAAACGGGACAACTAATTGTCCCGCCGAAAGTTTTTGGTCTGACGGGATTTCTGTCTTTTATCTTCAAAAGGACGGGACTGTCCCGTCAAAAACCGGACGGGTGGTCACCCTACTTAGAGTTAAGTTTGACAAATACGCAGTTTTAGAGTGAATATCATCTGAATAATAAAAAATATATCTCAATATCTTGTTTTACAATTCATCATAAAAACATAAAATTCAATTAAAGTAGAATATCAGTGTATGCGTTCATTGTTTTTTTTAAACTTCGATCGGTACTGTATTTCGATTATATTTTAAGTTCACATCATATTTCATCATAACTATGATCAAAGACCATTAAAAACTAAAAATAAATTTGAATATAATTTTGCCTGAGCAATAGAGCAATAATTTAAATAATTTGAGAAAATATTTAAAATATTAAACTATCGACAAAAGTGAAAATGGAAGAGATCACAGGAATAAGTGATTCATTTGTGCGTTTAAAGAATGATTTAGTCATTTCTAACATTGATTTAGCACTTCATGTTATTGGACTAATTAATAGAAATGGATATAATTTTAGAGGCACAACATTTATGCTAAATAATAGCTTCAAATCTTATGCTTTGCTATTCTGGATTCTTTTCAATGCGATTCGTTACGTATATTTTATATTGGTTTCTGAAAATGGAAAAGTTCCAATCAGTTATTTAGATGCGATTCAGTACATCGGAGGAATAACACAGTTTCATAGATTGGAAGTGTTATGTAGTTTGATATCAGCCTTTTGCATCCTTTTACTCTTCAATTATAGCCATGATACACAATGGCTCGAAATTATTGGAATTCTCAAAGGATTGAGACAAATGTATGGAATAAGAAGTTCTGATATACATTCTGTTGAAAAGTTTGTGTATAGAATCAGATTCATGAGAAATATGATAAGAATCGAAAATTTAATAATAATTCTATCGATAACATTGATGTCGATCGTATTACATATCATCTCTCTTGATCTGATAGATATGTTAAAATACGGAATAACAGGCATAATCGTAAACTTCTTAAATTGTTTATCGGTTTTTCCTGTCCTATCTTACAGTTTTCTTTACTATTACATAGTTTGCAAGTATTGCAGAATGAGATTTGAATTATTTAATGAAGTTCTGAAAAACGTTTCTCGTGATAAAATATTTATCGAATACAAAATTGTAAATGAAATACTAGCAGAACATAATAATTTATGTGAACAAATTAATTCTTATAACAAATTCTGGAAAACCTATTATTTGATTATCAATTATACATTAATACCTATAAATCTGATGCTATTACAACAAATCCTGTTTGAAGAATTAAGTATTTTAACATATATGGCACTAGTTTCTACTTTAAGTCTGTGTTTAGGATTACATTTGATATTAAACTCGATCATTGCATCTGTTAATAAAGAGTCGTTGATATCATACAAGTGTTTGCAAAACTTCACTTTGAATGCAATTTCGTTACTCAACACTAAACATAAAATAAAGGTATTTGTGATGCATTTAATAGAATATTTTCGATAAATGTTTCATATGATTTTAGTTATTGAATGCAATGGAAAGAGTGAACAGTAAAAGGCTAGTAATTGGTTTTTCATGTGGAGATCAATTCGTAATGACACCGGTTATTGCTTTTAAGGTAATCTTAGATTATTTAACAAATCATTATGTCTTAAATTCTAGTAGTTTCATATCTAAACTAAATTATTTAAAAAATATGAATCATTATAGATGTTTGTGATTTTCGGACGATTTTTCTTATTGACTCATATGTTTGCGAATTCATTTAAAAGAATTGACTAATTGATCTATGATTACTCTGAACTCAAACAGCCTTCAAGGATAAACCTTTCTATTAAGCATTTGAGAAATATATGTTGAATATAGGTTTTTATATTTTCTCTAAAATCGTGATTTCATTTTTAATGTGTTTAAAAATTCAAATTGTTCAAAAATTTGCTTACAATCTTGTATACTGTTATAATCTCAAGAAATTGAATGATATACCATTTTTTATAGAGTCCATGTGAGTCTGTAGATCAGGTTTGAAATAAATTGTTCAAATTCATTAAAAATTTCGAATGTACAATTGTTGTTGTAATAATTATGCATTAGTTATTGCATAATTGATTAAAAACAAATATATATATATTGTATAAGTATTGTATAAGTATTGTATAAGTTTTGAAGTGGTGCATCGTTGAATAATTTCAATCTAAATTTTTCATATATTTAGAATTTCTTTAAGTTTAAAGTTAGTGTTATTCAATAATAACGTATTAACATACTATGACACATTTTTTTCGTTACTGACTGGTGAGAGGTTTCGTCGTCGGCTTTGGCAAACCTAACTATAAACATCATCTACGGATCCCTGAGTTTTAATTCTTTCTGTTAAGTATAAATTAATGTTTAATTTTTTTGTGAACCTTATCGTCTATTCTACATTAATGTATTTGAATTATAAAAGATCTAAATTTTTTAACTTATTGCAATAAAGCGTAGACAGAGCCATGACAATAGATGAAATGTTATAGAAATCATTAACACATATAGCTGAAGTTCTGGTTAATAAACTATCAAGCCATGTAGAATAATGGGGTTATAAGCGGTCGATACACTTCTATTGAATTAAGAGTTGGGACATAATAGTTTGATGAAAATGTAACTTTAAATTGTAGAACCTTTTTCACTGCTTCGTTTTAGTTTTGGTCAATTGTACTTCAGATGTAATCAAGACGTGTATTAGTCTGACATTTTATTGTTGATAGTTTTTTAGCTTTAACCAAATCTATCGTTGAAAGTTAAAAATTTTATGAATGAATAATTATTCTATTATCGTCTTCGACTTCATAGCATTTTTTGCCGACCTGTTATAACTTTGCTAAATACAGACATTTTGAACCGCAACACTTCCAATTCATCTCAATTCAAATAGAATATTAATTTTTATACATCTTATTAAAAGTAATTTATCTATGGAGAAGTCCGAAAATGAATATTTTGAATAAGCAATCTTTCGAATAATAAAATTTGATTGTGATGCAAATTAACTTTTGACTATTGCAAGTTGTTATTATTCTGAAATTTCATATTATTTATATAGAATCTCAAAATATCATTGAGATATGAAAATCAAATTAAAATGACAGGCGAGTTATTAATATATTCCTGAAGTTATTGTAGTTCAATGTAGTGATTCCAAAGCTTTTCGCATTCATCAGTTTTGAGGCCAATCCCAAAGTTTCCATTAGGTTTAGGATTATTAGAAAATTCATAATAAGTTTGTATCACTTGATCTTCAATTGAATAATAGCTCATCCAGTCGACACCATCTTGTGCTGGAGGATATCTAATAACATGAAAAATATAGAATTCAAATAAAATATCGGCATGATCATTTTCAAATGTCGAAAATTTCCATTTTTACCCATTCTTAGCGAAAAACGTCAAACTATCGACCATTTTCTTGGATAGACTCATTTCCTCCTTAGTATACATATCCGGATATCTCAACAGATATCCGAAAGATGGCGCCAAATCAGTCGAGTGACACGCCCCCTGCCATGCGCTACAATAATTCTGTTGGTCATCTATTTTGAACTTTGCAGTGAAATAATATTGAAATACTATGTTATTTATTTTATTGCCTTCATATAAATATTTCGCGAAAAGACTTGTAGTGCAACTGATATAGAAGTCACCCAAAGCGATACCAATAGTTCGACGAATGAGGTCATAGTCATTATTTGGTAAGTGCGATAAATAGAGTTTCGAAACAATGTCTCCATTCACTGATTCATTGTTAGGAAATTTAAGTCTAGATGAAAGATGCTTAAGTTCTTCATAAGCTTGAGATTTAGTGAAATTTACTGGATTATTATGCGAATATCGTTTTGGATCAAGTCTTTCAGACAATATCCAACTGCCCTCATCTGAAGTAAAACCTGCCAAAAGTATAATATTGCCCTTATAGTTTCCATTTCTCAACATTTCAATAGGTCTTTGAGGCAGAAATTCATCGCCATATCTGACTTGTGACATAAAGCCCGCGGTATCTGTTGTCAAGTCTCTTTGATTTGCAGCCTTTGATAACTTTTCAGGCGATAAATTAATCAAACATTCAATAACTGTCTGATTAAAGTCCAATCCATTGCCACATTCGGCATGTTTTGCAACTTTGAGCCAATTATTCTTAGCTCTAATTGGATTCTCACCCGTCAAGTGAGACAGTGGTGCGCAAGACATCATAATCGCATTTTTGTAGAGCTCTCTAGTTATTGGCGACAATAAATGCAAACCCACAGACCAACTGCCAGCAGACTCACCAAAAATAGTTACTTGTTTAGGATCTCCACCAAAAACTGCAATATTGTCGCTAACCCATTTCAAGGCCATCGCCTGATCCCAGAGCCCAGCATTCCCGGGCGCGTCATCACTACCAGTATATAAAAACCCAAAGGCTTGGAGTCTATAATTGATAGTCACAACTACAACATCACCTCTTGAGGCGAGAACTTCTCCGTTATACAAGTCATGACTGGCCGACCCCGCGATCAAACCACCACCGTGTATCCAAAACATCACTGGCTTTGATTCGTTACCAATTTTCGGGGACCATATGTTAAGAAAAAGACAGTCTTCGCTCATGTTACGGCTCGCATATGAAGACTGACTTATGTTTGCGTCCTGGTAGCAAACATTTGGCCAATTCGTTGCATTTATAGATTTTAAGTACTGGATAGGTTTGGGCCTTTTAAATCTTAGTTTACCGATTGGTGGTTCTGCATATGGGATGCCTAAGAAGTAGTCTATCTGTTTTCCATCGACCGTTTTTCGCAATCCATTAATTGATATTTGTTTGAATTTTACACTAACTTCATTGTTTGATTTGATTTCAATTATTAAATCACACAAACAGAGAATAAGAAAGCTATAAATCAATTTCTTATACATTTTGATAAGTTAACTTTATTTTAATTCAGGTGATAGTCTGACATTTGTTTTGAGATTTATTTATTTCGTACTGAATAAAGAACTTTATTATCACTTTTAAGATAGGATAAGTGCCTAAGAAGTACTTCGAGATTGATAACCAATCAACAAAATGTGACTTCACTTTAAGATAACATTTAGTTTTCTATTTGCTTACAGAGATATTCCGTTTTTTGTTATTGATTTGATTCAAATGCAGTCGATATGAATTCAACATACAAGTTATTTATCACAAGCTACAAGTATGTAAGACTAAGTTATTAATTAAATGTTAGTATTGAATTTTTCGCTGGAATTTTAAATATCAGCTATTAATAAGTCAACAGATGCTAAGTAAACTTTAAGATTTAATTTTTAAATTTATTTTTATAAACCATCTCATGTATCAATTTATGAAATAAATCACTTAACAATTGATAACGCAATTGATTATATACATGAAGTGTTCCAAACTTTAATCGAATCTCTAATTATTTGATACATCAGTGCTAATAAATTGTGCAATTCATTCAATAGACCAATATTTGTCTGCCTTATAAAGTTTCCCATTTGGAGATTTCATTTTTTGAGGAATTGTAGAATCGTTAGTGATTCTACAATTCCTCAACAGATTCTACAATAGAATCCGTTAAATGAAAGAGATTATAAACTTAAGAATTATTTTAAATTTGACAATTATTTACTTTGCAACATCTGGAAACAGTTCATGCTAAATAATTTTTAACATCAAAAACCAACTTTTATAATACTATTAACTGTGAAGTAACAGAATTAATTTAGATGCAAAATAATGGATCTCATTGACAGAGGATACAGTGCATATTATGAATAGGATAATAAGTAGTCATTCCAGTCGCATAAATCAATAATACCCTAAAATTTATATCCATTTCCATGAATATAATTACGTATAGATTACACTGCAGAGTTTAAATTTTAAACCTGATTGAGTGAAAATGTTTTGACAGAAAATTGATGTTATATTTTTTTATCTTTGAACAGATTGAACTTAAGGTACGAATGAAATTATCTATTGATCAGCTTTTGATTTTCCAAACGTTAATACTGAATACGCTACAATATCTATATGAAAGCAACTGTAAGGATACCAGAAATGATTTTATCCATAGGTCAACATTTCACAATAAATGGTAATATTAATAGAATGGGAGTTATTGTAATTTAAGGAATAGTTTTACCAGCCTTAAGATTTGCCTTTTACTGAACTTTAGATACGCGGAGATATCGAATATGACTAGCACTGACCAAATAGAGTGGTTTATTCTGACATTTGAATTATTTTGAGGAACA